>JBBKCR010071629.1:0-10097 GCA_037577295.1 Ladigesia roloffi | reverse complement strand
CACACACACACACACACACACACACACACACACACACACACACACACACACACACACACACACACACACTGACACAAATTGCAGAAAAAGGGAAAAGTGGTCTTTTATTTTATAATCATTTTCAATGTATACATAATCATGAGTGTTGGAATAGCTTTGCCCTGATAAGCAAATTTGCTCTTTATGGCATAATAGATGTGTAGTAGCATTGTGTACATAGGGAAGTGTTGTAAAAGTGTGTGTGTGTATGTGTGTGCCCCTGTGTGTGCGTGTGTTATAAAAGTGATGCGCCCTGAAAAGCTTCTTTGTAGCTGTTTCTGATTATTAATACATGAGTGCTTTCAAAATCTAGATGTGAAGGTGTTCTTGTTAAGAAATCTTTATAGAGGCCATCCTTCAACTCCTTATCATTTGTTTTAACCTCTTTTTAAATGGGTAGACCATGGTCTCTGTACATCAGTCCTTTTATCTCAATAGTGTTTACCTTGATTTTGCTTTTGAGTGTTTCGTTCTGCCAGTTTTTGAATCCCACTCTTCATTTTCTCTGCAGTCTACATGTGCAGCCAGCCTCCCTGTTTTGGCTCCAGTGATCAAGTCTTTATCCTGATTAGAGGTATAGAATGACCACCTCAATAGAAACGCTGTTTGTGTTACAGTCTTGGCTTGAACTCTGGGTGCTCTTGTTCACAGGCCTTTCTGGGAAAAAAACTAAACAAAACCAAAAAAACACACACAGGATACTGTTACTACTCCAGATTCTGGCTAATCCAATCCCCTTTGGAATGTCTGATTATTTTGTTTTTTCCCTTTCTTTCTCCCCCCTCCTCCCTTCCTTCAGTCTAGGTGTAAGGAGGCTAATTACACCTTGGCTGACGAACAATCTGATCTGAAATGGCAACAGAATCAGACAAATATGAGATCAATGTAAAAATATGTGCATTTATATCAACAGTGGATTTCTTTCCGTCAGCAAAACCAACACAAGTTAATGTTAGAATAAATGCAAACTCAACACAGCAGTAAAAATAAAAAAGTGTTTTTTCTGAAAACTAGTAGATATTTTTTGTGACCGGGTTAGAGCAACACAGATTTGGTTCTGGATTTCTACTCGATGCCTTCAGCCATTGCATGTATTTCTATTAGCAACACAGCTAATATAATAATGAAGTAACATGAGCCAAACCAGGCATTTGTTTAGAGTGCGTAGAAGTCTGGAAGCGGTTAAGCGAACACTTTGCCATACGTAAAACCACTATTTACTGTATGAATTGTAGTTGTATGTGTGTATTTGTGATGTTAATGTTTTAAACACTACTTAACATTACTGTCCAGTAGCAAATAGCTTTTGAGTGTCATTTTCCAAGGTGCCCTGTACTGTTTGAATCCATTTTCATGGTTTCATGAGTCGAAACTGCACCAGTAGTAGCACATTCAAATACCATAGAAGTAATTGTGAATGTGTTGATCATATTCGCCTATTCCTGTTCCTTTCTCTGTAATTATTATCCCATCCCTGCGCTGTAGCTGTAATTCTCAGACTAGACCGCCCCCCACCGGGATTGGCCGTCTTCCTAGAACAGCGAGATTAAACTTCACCTCAGATCACCGGGTTTAAGGGTTTAGCCCAGCATCCCCTTCACCTTTACGTCAGGTGAGGTGACGTGTCTTACCGCACACCGTCCAACTGGCCGACCGCCGTAGGGTAACCATCTTTCATCTGGCCAGGTCCGCAGCTCTTAAGAATACAAACTCGAGTTTTCCTGTTTTGACTGAAAGGCTCGAGTTACTGGGCCACCAAGCAAGTTTCCTCAGGAAAACAATGCGCTGATATTGTCCAGATAGATTCAGTTTGAAACTGCAAATCTTTCTGTTTAAAGAGCACATTTTTGGTTCAAAACCGAATCTGTTGCTTTGTAATAATAAATGAGTGTTGTGGTCAGCTCAGCCGACTCGGTTATAGGCGTGCATGACCTTACATAATGTACGGGAAGGCAAGGCCACATTACAGTATGCAAATCAGCCAGCCAGTGTTATCACCCGCTGATAACGCCCATCTTACACTGTACAGAAATATGAGAGGTAGATCTGAGAACACATTCGACAGCTCACCTCTGTTCTCTCTCTCTTTCCTAACCTTAGTTCCGGTTATCTGCGTGAGAAACCACCGCCTCAAAACCCACAAGCCTTCAGGAAGTTGCGCTTGTGTTTTTAGTCCCCTTATCTCATCTGTTTAAGCAAGAAATTACCGCTGCTGCAGTAATGCTGACAGTGTAAGATCAGAGTTAAGATCTAGATATAAATTAGCAACACACAAACACATACACAATACAGGCCAGAAATTAAATCAATACAAAACACATTTTATTACATGAAAATATTATAGAAATATTACAAATGTAACTGCCTGTTTAATTTATATTTTGTAGTCTGTAGTAGCTCATTATTTAGCCACAAAGACGTGTATCATGGAAAAAGAAAAGTATCTGTTAGTTTTTCACAATTCCTTCTGGATTGAGCCAGAATTATATACTGTCCAGGGAAACACAAATGTTTGGATAATCTTTCTCCTATTAAGCTACAGGGATGACCCACACGTATGAAATGACTTATTCTCAGTAAAAGGAAGTGGTAAATCTGTTCTGGTTTTGAAGGCAAGTGTAGTTATTAAATTGAAACTCATACATGGGCTTTAACATTCATTAAATTGCATTTACAGTGTTGGTACATTGTACAGTTACATTTGTTTTAAGTATTTCTAGTGTTTTCTTGTAATAAAAGTTGTATGTGTGTGTGTTGACTAAAGGAACGGCATCTATATGTTTTCAACTATATTGAAATTCTGTAAATATTGGCTGATAACAGAGATTCTCTTATCAGGCTATATTTGGGCTCCTTTTGTGTCGAATTAAAGGTAAGGTGAAAGAGACGGAGCTGAATTACTAAAGTTTGCTCTTTTGATAAGTTTCCTCTATATTGCCTGAAGGATTGGATGTGTTGTTTTGTTTCTAAGCGAAAATGCAATCTGTATGTTTCTCATAGAGGGTGTTTTAATCAATACAGCTTGTGTTTTGCTGTATTTCCATGCGGTCGATCTCTACTGATGTTACTGGATTCTTTCTCTGTAGGTCTTATACAGTAACATGTTTCACATGGACACAATTGTCTTTTAGCTAACTTGCTGCGGGCGCTTTCTGTTGCGGTGTTCTTGTTCATGGGACGGTGATTTGCATATTTGTATTTTTTTTTTTGCCGTTCCCCTGCCTTTGAAGACGGATGAGTCGGACGTTACGTAATGTTGTGATGTTTACTGCCCTGAGTGAGAGTGTGTTTGATGACGCAGTGCTTCCTCTTCTTGTTGGAGAGTTTAACAGCTTAATCCACGTTTAAACACGGCCCTCATGTCCAGGTTCGGACTTGTTGGAGGAAAAGCTGTCGGAGGATCATGTCGCTGCGTGTCGATTTTTGTGCCCTTTAGAGGAAAGCGTGAAAGATAAGGATCTCAAACCATCACATGTTTAGAAGCAGACAGTAGTTCTGGCCGGGTCAGGATTACAGCCATTTACAGCAGCTGTTCTGAGGACAAGGCGTGGTTATCACTTTCTCCATGGTTCACAGTGCTATCAGATATGATGAGATATGCTTACATTGCCTTATCTTTAGTGCTTGTGGTTTTATGATAACAGGAGTTCAGTCTTATATGTATATGATCCTGCCGTTTGCAGATAGCCCTGTGAAAGTTTTAAGGCTGAAAATAAAATCCGAAATGACTCGTAAAGATTCCTTTATAATAAGAATTTCCACTAATCTTTTGTTAACCAAATCCTTAATAGAATGAAGTGGGTGGAGAAGCGGTGGGACTGCATGCTAACACGCTAAGATGAGTGGCAGTCGGAGTTTTGATGGCCCTGATAGTTAAGTTTAAACCCAATAAAAGCAATTTGTTGCTATTTTAATGCTTTATGAGCTTGACATGACAGCTTTTTATTGGCAAGACAGAAAGGAATCTTGACTCCCCTGATAGAAAAGTTGGGAGTTAATTTAAGGAGTTTAAAATGTCATGTGGCAATAAATGGATATTGTTGAGATTAAACTTGTCTTGGCAAGACAGATCTACAAAAAGTGTAATTCTGATTTATTTATGTATACCTATTTTTGTAATCAATTTTGAGAAGATGACAAGGAACGCACATAGCATTCCACTCCACTCCAGCTCAGACTCTAACCACCCAACCAGCACTGAAGACCATGGCAGATGTTTTCCAAAGTAGGCATTTCTCTTGATTCTCCAGGAGGAATGTCCTTCAGTGTTTTTTTTTTATTTATTTAACAGTGTTTGTGCTTCCATCAGGCTCATTTGAGATATTCTCCTCTGTGAAATACCCTAAACTTACTGTAAACACAGAAGGTATGAGCATAGGTCAGGACTGAATGAATGAAAAAGGGAATAGAGTCAATAAGGAAAAAAAATACAATGAATGAATATGGGGTAAAGAAAGGGGGAAAAATCACAAAGAAATAATGAATAAATAGGGTTTACAAAGGAAGGAAATATGTTAATGAGTAGTTCTGGGGTCATATACTGTCATGAAACTCGTAACTGAAAACCTAATGATGCCAAGCAAGCAGTGGATGGGTGGAGGAATCACTAAGTTATTTAGACTGAGATGCTCTTTGGAGAGATGTATTCCGATATGTATAATTCATATAAAGAAGATTACAAGCTGTAAATGTCAGAGCCACTGTTTTGGGGTTTGAAAGATAAAGAAGACCATTCTCTGCATGGATCTTTCCCACTATCCATTAAATCTCTCTTTCTTTCTGTCTCTCCAAGCCTTAGTGCGTCTAAATTTGGTGTTTCTGATCTTGTTTGGGAAGCTTTTCTCCATCACATTAAGTACCATTGTGCGACTATTTTAGCTCTAAATACCTTGGGCCTGATAAACCCAATTAGCTAAAGCCCCCGTCTGTTTGTATGTGATCAGTGGGACGTCTTGAACCAGGCTAGAATGGAAGCCTTCTTGTGGAGCCGCTGTGAAGATAAACCAGATTTACTGTGGAGCGGCAAGGTCCACTGATAACGATTTCAAAACTTTCAGCTATTTATTACCCGTGAGCATTTATAGTGCGAGATGCGGTAGCTTGTTGCAGTTTATTGCACATATAGCTCATAAATCTGGCTGTAAAACCAGTGCATGGATTCCTGAGCAGTATGTGAAGGTCAGTTATGTAATAAGGCATTGAATGAGGCCTGCATAAGCTGGCTTTAACCATGCCTGCCGTATCAGGTCACAATATTGTGCTTTGTCACCCTCAGCCTGAGCGCAAGGCCTCCATCTGCCCCCCCCACACCACACCACCGCCGCTACGTAGGTGTTGGTGTAAATATGTCCGTCCCGCAGTGTCTGAGTTAAGAACATATTTTTTGATTTGCATAATCAACAGTGGGGTCTAATGGAGATCTTTTCTACCCACGCCAGCGCAGAAGTTGGAATTATGGTAATAAAGGCGGCGCCGTTTGTAGTCGAGAGTGGAAAAAGGCCGGCCATTCATGAAGCTCCCACCCGAACCCCCTCCCCAGCTTTGAAGCAGTGAATGAGTGTGGGCCCCATACAAAGAAGCCCTGTTAGAATCAACTGCGCTTGTTGGAAACAATCAGCATCAATGTAACTGTGCCTCCGAATAAAGTTATTGAAGAATCACTGAGCGCCATGTTATGTGAATATTAAGCTAATGAAGTAGAAGTTCTGTGTGGTTCTATGCTCAAAGAAATGGCACCAAATTCTCTAAATAATTGCATAAATGGTTAACAAATTCATTCAGAGAGGTCAGATATGAAACTGGTGACATCGGCAGAGTTTAACGCGTCTAAAAGTTTCTTCGTGGAAACTTACTACACGGAATGTCTGCAGGTACATTATCTGAAGCCTACAACATTTTTAATGGTAGTTTAATAAATGCTGTGGCCCAAAATGCATGTAAAATGCAGTCATGAAGATTTGTTTTACTATTTCATCTACAAATATTATGTTACATCAGAACTCACAATGCTGCTGTTCTCTGGTTGATTTGGGAGATAAATAAAACGTTTGTGTTGTAGAATTTGCTTCCCCTGGTTCAATTCACCATTGTAGAGAAAACTGATTTATGTTTCTCTTGAAGCCTCTCTGTATGTCTGTAATTGGGTGAATTATAGAGATTTTGGTGGTGATCTCCTTTAAAGATTAGATGGAAATCAAAGGAAATACGTAAATGAATTTTTATTCAAATCTGCACTAATGGGTCATCAGGAGAATTTTGTGGGTTTGCTGTGTGGTTTTCAGTGTTCTCTTTTATTAGTAAAATTAATTGGTTGCTGTGTTCGTTGTTGTTGTTTTCGTTGTTGTTGTTAGCTGATGTATCGCAGAACTTATTCTGCAATAGTAAAACACCCCATACCTTCACATGTTGCTTTCAGAGGCATAGAGTCATTCTCTGAACAGCTGGACTAAAAGAGAAGTTGTTGAATGGCGAGGTTTGTGTAATTGTTACATAAGCCTTTACTTCGTATAGCCGGGACGCTTGTATATGTGTTTTTCTAACCCTTTCCCAAGGTTCCACCAACCTGACAATCCCGAGGAAATCCGAAAAAGCCTGTGACATCAGTTCCTGGACCGTTTCAATTGTGGGCGCACATCCTGAGGATGCAGTTTAAAATAACGCAGTTCTCCGAGCGCCCGCACCGCTGCTCTGAGCGCTCAGGGTGGGATCACCAGATTACTTGGTAAACAGGAAGTGCTATTTCAAAACTCCCAACCCTGGATTTACCAATCCTGTGAAAATGATGAAAACAACTAAAACAACACCAGCAACAACACTGTAGCTCTCCATTTCCAGGACTGCTGTCAAACATGTGAATGTGGATTAGAAGCTCTCAGCCATTTATGATTTGGGCATATGCTGTCCATCTGGGTTATGTGCCTGTGTTTGATGGGATTTAAAAGCCTCTCAGAATTGTTATACGTTACTTCATGACCGTTAGTAATCATTTTTATGTCCTTTATTTGCCATTTCCCAGCATTGTCAACTGAATTAATTCCTGAAGCACAGTTATGAGACTTGGCCACCTTAAACTAGTGCTAGATACAGTCTGAGCATGTTAAAAATTTGGGAATTCATTTAGAGGACCAGGTGTAGTGACTTGAGGTGTAGCGTTTGCAGTTACAATAGCTTCATCACTGCAGTTCTATACTAAGGAGCATTCTTGGCTTGATCAAATATGTGAGCAAATTGGATTTCGCCAAACTGTTCCTTTACGCCTCAGAGCTGAATATGTATTAAAATCTGATTTCAGTAAACATGACTGGTGTTAAACAGTCTAGAACTGGTGTTTGTTCTCCTACATGCTCTCCGTTTGCTGCTCTTTCTCTCGGCGTACCGTCACTCGGCCGCTCTCTAGACCCCCTCCCTCTGCAGGTTTTCACCAACCACTTGTGGGCGGAGACTATCCTGAAAGTTTTCCTGTTGGTTTCTAAGACCTAGAAAGAAAGACATTTGTTCATCTTTGTTCTATATGGGGATTCACATGTGACGGCCACATTTATACCTCCAGTAGTGTTTTTCATATAATAGTATGTTTTGCAGTGAAATGACAATTTACCATTGGTTGTGCTTCCAGCACAGATGTTTTATGCTCATGCTCCAATGGTTAAAAGTGTAGTTAAAAGTGAAGTGGGCTTTTTTTTTTAAAGGTTTGACAAGAGACTTACATTTATCAGGAAACATCGTCTTGATTTCCTTTTGTGTCTTTAAATATTGTTCATTACATCTTTTTAATAGAACTCGAACACTGTAGCTACACCAGTGCTTGATTTTATGATCCAGCTTAGATCATCAAAGCATAATGAATTGTGGGTTTCTGTAGAAGTTTCCTTTTAGATTTGTGTGAAACATTTGACTGTACCTGAATCTGACACAGGTATAGAAGCACAAATCCAGTCATTTAATATAATCAGATCAAATCACATATTATTGGCCTGAAAACAACCATACTCATTTCAATTGACTTTGAATTAAAACCTGTACATGTAAATAAAAGGAACCACTATAAATAGGAGACAGGGTATATGGCAAAACCTGTATGTACAGTGCACGAGTCTTGGGCTCCTGCGAAAATAGCATAATAATAACATAAGCAATGTTAAGACAAGCAGTGGGTGTTTTTAATAGGAATATTCCTAAATGTAAAACTATAAAAAATACATTCAAGTAACATTCTACAGTCAATAAGGATTTTATGTGCAGTATTACGGAATTTTAATCAGAGACCTGGTTCGTCTCGATTAGTCCTTCATTAAATAAAATCAGGAGCTGCTGATGAAGTTTTCCCAAATCCAGCTGGAGGAACCGAGGAGGAATATGGAACTGAACCTTTCTTCTCCTCACCAGCTCCCACAGTATCAACTATTTATACAATAAAACAAATCTTGTTTCTACTGTTTTCTTGTTTGCATGTATTTTAATGTTCGCTTCGCTGACAGAAAGTCACTTTATCGCACGCTGAGAAAATTGGTTTCAAACAGTTTGCACAGGAGCCTGGGACTTCAGCACAGCACTCTATGTGCAGTGCGATGGAGCTGAGGTAATTGCAGTGGAAACAGTACAATAAATAGTTATAAATAAACACAGGGTGTGTATTGAGGTGAGTGCTGGGTGTAGAGAAATCCAAGGTCTGCATTATGAGTATGTAGTTGTCTGCACTTTCTATTAGATGGGTTTTTTTCGTTCTTTTTAAGACTTAACAGAAGAAAGAGAGGAGGATTTTATTTTATCCTTGTTAAATTGTTTGCCTGTGTTTCTTCTGCCTCCGCTCCAATTTATATTCCGTCCTTTAGAACGTCTTCAAAGGAGGCAGTCTTCGAAGCCTACTGGCCTAAAATATGCAGCCTAATACTCTGAATGCTCGTAGCCCGCGTGCTTTGTCTGCCAGTTCCTCGGCAACCAGGGTGCATTAGAAAGGAGGAAAAAGGCCCCGGAGAGGGAGGAGCGGCGTGGGGTGTTTGGGCAACTGCTAAATGCTGACCAATAGTAGTGAAAACAGCCTTTAAGGGCATTTTAAGAAAGAAAGTGAAAACATCCAAGCTCAGCTGAATGAAGGGGGTTTGAAAAGCTCCGCAGACACGACAGCGTCTTGCCTTTGGCTCTCAGGCGAAACTTCATCTCCCCTCCTCGGCCCGGGCCGTGCTTCATCATCACGATTGTGCAGAGTAATGCCGTTGTGTTCTGCCTGCATCAGCATGGATGATTGTTCATTTAATTGTGGAGGGGAGAGGAAGGACAGCGTGCCCCGACACAACCGACACTCTCATTATCCCATTAGACCATTTTGTGTTTGTTGATTAAGTTATGTGTCAAAGGGAGCGCTGTAACAGGGTATGAAATATCTCTAATGGAACCTTTAGCAGACCCTTTTTTGGCTGGAGCTCCTGATCAGTGTGAGACCGGAATAGCATTTACAGATTTGCTGTTTACTTATTGTCATGGTCTGGTTCAAAAATATTTTCAAAACTGGACAGGCTTCAGCATAATGAGAATCCGAACGCCTTATTGACCTCGGAGGAAACTGCTTATGCTGCTGTTGCACAGACACACAGAGGAAAAAGTGGAAAATAAAGTAAAATAAAAAACTGCAGAAAAATACTCTGTACTAGTTTATACAAGATGATGTTCTTTAAATACAATATATAACTTTACTAGTAACACAAATAGTGGTTGCGTGTAATAGAGATCAGTAGTAGATAATAATGACAAAAGTAGCACTATTTCACAAGGTAAAACTATTGCATATAACAGGATCAGATACATAATGATGATAATTTAAACCCAAGAGGAAACTGCACATCTGAGCAGCCTCAGATTATTCTGTAGGGATGTGATGGGGAGGAGTTAGAGTCCGATGGGCGGGTTATTGGATGAGGGAGGAGTTATAGAATCTGATATGTGAGTGTGTGACCGTGGATGAGTTATGGAGTGTGATATGTGGGTGTGTGATGGAGAGGAGTAATAGAATCTGTAGGGTGTGTGTGACAGGGGGAGGAGTAATAGAGTCTGATGGGTGTGTT
>JBBKCR010071608.1:0-10097 GCA_037577295.1 Ladigesia roloffi | reverse complement strand
ACGTTCAAGTTCTTGATTTACTAATAAGTTGCGTTCAGTTCAAAGTTCACTGAAATATGAACGTGTTCAATGAATGCCTTCTTTTGAACTAGTTCATGCACAACACTGCCGCCAGGGTTCTCACCCAGATCCAGAAAATATGATCATATAACCCCAATATTATCATCCCTGCACTGGCTACCTGTTCAGTCTAAAATCAATTACAAAACGTACATACAAGGCTTTAAATGGTTTAGCTCCCACATACCGAAGCAATCTTCTGATAAGGAACACGGTGGATTGTAGTTTAAGATCGCAAATCTCCTGGCTCCTAGTAGTTCCCAGAATCTCAAAACCTACAAAAGGGGGTGGGGCTTTTTCATATTTAGCTCCATAGCTTTGGAACAGCATTCCAGACAGAGTTCGGGGCTCAGACAGTTTAAAAGTAGACTCAAGACGCATCTCTTTAATCTGGCATACACGTAACTAATCCCATGACCTCATACTCCAGTACTGGCGTACTGCGTTTCGGATTGGCCACTATGCTAATTTCTTTCTATACATTATCTTTCTACCCATCCCGAGACATCTGAGATCGTGTCAGCTCCAGCGAACTAAGGTCAACCCTGCGAGGTCCTTGAAACATTTCTGTCTTGGTTCCTCCCGAGGTTCCTTCCTCCATCTGAGGGAGTTTTTCCTTCCCTCAGTCACATTTGGCTTCCTCACTAGGGGCTCCGACCTGGACTCTGTAAAGCTGCTTTGTGACAACCTGGTTGTAAAAAGTGCTACAGAAATAAAACGTAATTGAACTGGTGGAATGAACAGCGACCAGAATGGCAGAATCTCTTTACTCTGCAGAGACCTCCGAAAGAATCTGTCCAGAGTGCATCTCATCCCTAATCGATCACCCTGTACTCCTACATAAAGATTTATGCACTAAGTACTCTCCTCTGGTGCTCACACTGTTTTGAAACGTAAGTGTTTACTCATGTTGTAATTTATTGCAATTAATGATTAAGCTTCAGGTCACACAAATAGCAGGGACTTAAAAATTACAGTTGTGTTTTCTAATCAGTTGTTAATATAAGATATTGAATATCCTAAACGTAAACAGTGGAAAGAACATCACAAAGGTGAAAGAAGATGTGTGAAGGACATTTATTGGCTAGTTAGTTTTGCAGTTTTAGATATAAACAGATTTGTTTAAGATGTTAAGTTATTGCAAACTGACAACATACCCTCACTTGTATAAAAATTTAAAAATCAGGTGCACTGAAATACTGAATGATGTTGTAATGGCAACATCAGTACACTTACCTGGACAAAGTTGAAAGTGGGATCCATTTGACCCCAGCTGACCATGGATTTAGTCGTCTCATCAGACCCAAACAGCCTACAGTTTAAGTAGATATTGGGCTGCATGGGCGCACATTTGAAATCTCTCCCATCTGGCACCATGAGAACACTATGAAGCAACATGTCCTTGTCTTTCTGGTGTGTTCTGGGGGAGGACTTCAGGGGAGAGGTAGACTGGGACTTGGCCCAGGGCTTTACAATGCTCTGGGCTGGAGAAAGGACTCTTCTGCAGTCACTCTCAGGCTGAAAGTCAACACTGTACTCATCACCCTGTGGTCCAGTAGAATAAACGTCTCCAGAGACAGGAGCTTTCAATGGAGATTCGCCTGGACTCACCACTCTCTTTCCTGACTTGCTCTTGGAAGAGAAGTCTTTCTTGTCCACCACCAGCTCAAGTGACACCTTCAGGGAAACATAAAGTTAAATAAATCCCATGTTTTCCAAGTCATTATACAATTCAGACAGCCTGCCAGTTCAAACTCACATTCTGCCAGGATTAAATGAGATGAGAGATAATATTCTACTTCTAAACTAAAAATCTGAGTCTATTTTTAAATATAAATACACAGTTTATTCAGTTCCCAAGCCTAGTGTGAAGTTGTTGAAGCAGGTATGGTCTAGCTGTGGTCTTTAGTGTATAAATACAATTCCTGAATTGCAGAATTTCCATGTCCACAAAGAAACAAAGCTTTTCTAAAAAATCTAATATTAATATGAGCTGAATGTAGTGAAATATGGTGTTGTACATCTGAATAAGGGCCAACGACAGCCCCACATTAAGTGTAAAAGTGCAAAGTATCTATATCTGTCATGCATGAACATACCACAGCACAACATAATGTCAACTGTGTGAAACTGTTCTCTTAACCCATTTAACTCATACATCAGAGTGAAATAGCAGGCAGCTGATGCAGCAGTGTGGTCCCAAAACTAACACTATTTTTGTACCTTTCTAAAACAACAAGAAAATAATCATTTGGTCCAGTAAAAGTGAACTGTAAAGTATTTTTCTGATGAACCGACTAGAAACTCATAGTCAGTGACAAGTGAACACCCAGTGTATTCACAAATACTGTAAATACTGTTTTATGCAGGATGACACCTCTCTGGCTATGCAAATGTTTAAAAAAAAAAGAATCAGCTTTTATTCTGGTAGACTGATTTATAAAAATGTAATCTTTAGAAAATCTTTTTTTAATTTAAAATAATTAGTGCTGAGAGACTGAGAATCACTAGCAGTCAAAACTAGAGGTTGACCGATATTTAGAATTCAGGGTTGGCTAATAGGCACTCTGTGACATTAATTAATTTTTTTGTTATAATTTTTTGTGGGGGCCAATGTTAGGTCATTTTCTCCATCACCCAATAAAATATGAACGTACTTTAAAAAGTCTGAACTTAAACGTTATTTAAAACATATTTATTAAGCATAAAAGAATAAACAATAATATATTTTTCCTCTCACATGCCAAAACTTATAAACGGCATTGACAGCATCAAACGTTCATTGTAACCACGCATTTAGGGAGAGAGAATAATTTTGCCCCATGGCTGATAGATTTCTTATTAAATGCTTGCTAACAGTAGGCTGCTTTGTTAGTGGTAAGCTAACTGTAGGGTAGTATGATAGTGGTAAGCTAACTGTAGGTAGTTTTTTCACACGTGTTCCACAGCAGCAACATGGGGCTGCCCACAAACCCACGTCTATAAATCAGCCTTAATATGTGCTGATATAGGCTGATGCCAATTACATAAAAATGGCCAAATATCCACCCTATAAAGCCTGATTATCAGTCAAACTAAGAAAACTAAGCGGTATGTTACCTTGAGAGGCCCAACATCTGGTTTGTCAGCGTCTCCATCCAGTCTTTGGACCGGAACGGCAGTGGTGATGGTCAGCCCATCACTCTGAAGCACAGCATGCAGGGGTAATAATGCAGTCCCTATTAGAACAGGCTGAGACAACATGCAAATAGTCAAATACACAGCATATGAAAGGAAAACTTTTTAGTAATTTCATTTATTTTGTAAGCACTGAAAACTGATCATGGCGACACATACTTTCTTTTGATGGCTTTTCTTGCTGTAGACTGAAAATGCAAAATTCGTCTCCCACCATCTTTTGATTGTGGCGGCACCGAACTGCACTGGAAATGTACGCTGCTGCTGAAACTGCACAACTGATAGAAATATTTAAGAGCTTCAAATATTTTCCCAAACCCAACAGGTCAGGTTTAGATTTGTCACAGCCCACATGTTTTATATATATATACACATATATATATATTAGGGGTGGGCCCAATTCCGAATACGGTATTCGGAAAGGCACAAATAACGTGTTTTTTACGAATCCCGTATTCGGACAAATCCAAATATTTGTATTTGGGCACTGAATTTTTTTTTGTGTGACCTAAACAGGGATAACGCAATGATGATGATGCATCCTCAGCCTGCATGCGCCAGATTGGATTAGAGTCAGCATATCTGCTGTGTGGGGCACATTTCAATATTTCGAAGAAATCTCCCACCCCATGTGGGAGAACATCTCCAACCCCACGCATGAGACCCTGAGCAGCTTAGTCAGTGATGGCTGCTGTACCCACAATGGTGGACGGATATTCCACAGGTCTTTCCTTCCAACTACTCCACACCCAACACCACGCAGTTGACCCCACCCCCACACCCACCCCCACACCTACCCACCCACGCACCTGCGCCCACAAAAAAAAACAAGGCTTACCTCCATCCACAACCTTATTAGAGACAATTCGTGTAACTTCCGCAGGCCCCAAATCGGCTTCAATACTAGCAAGAGCCAGTGGAAAGAGATATTCCACAAAGTATGAGCTACAGCAGGGAGAAACCAAACAATTGACTAGTTAATACACTTGTCAATATTTCCAAAGGACGCTGAGTTCACCAAATGCTCTTTGGATCATACCACTTCTTGGAAGTAAGGGGTCGTAGGGGTCTTCCTTTCCCTGAAAGCTTCTTTGGTGTATTAGACGTATTGTCTGTAGGAACTGTTAACTGAAGTATGACAACTCTGACCGATCGGATGCTTCCGAGAAGCGCAACCTTGTTCACACTGAGTCTAGGAAACCCATCCTTAGGTCCTTCATGTTGCAAGACATCTGAATTTAGCCTTTAGAAAAGATAGGACAGGATACGCAATTTAAGGGCAATAAATGAAATGGTAATGTTACCTGTGAAATTTTTATTGCTTTCACTATGGCAGTTAAAAAAATAACAGTAGATAATTTTGTCCAGGCCCTTATGGAAATAAAACTGACCTGTTATTTATTTCTGAGGTCTGCTTCCCCGCGGAATCATCTTCTCTGTCAGACTTCTGAAATCAGAAGACTCAAACTTGAGCAAATATATGTGGCTCATACAGGATTTTCAAAATCCAAGAGCACCAGTGCCTCATGCCTCATAACATGAGACACAGTTACTCCCTTCCATTACCAAGCCCCATAATAATCATTCTTGTCTTGTTATCTCATTCTTATGACATGCTTATGACTGATCACAGAGAATTTTAATCATCCTGTAAAATTCCTGCAGTCAAGAAAAATTACATTTAAGTTGTGATGATCATATGCAGTGATTTGTTAGCGATCTCAAGAAGTTTGTCACAGTTATGGAAATTCTGACATCATCTACAGCAGGGGTAGGCAACTCCGGTCCTGGAGGGCCGGTGTCCAGCACAGTTTGATGGTATTCCTCCTCAAACACATTCACGAAACCTGACAATTAACAGACAAGTTGAAACAGGTGTTTCTGAGGGAAATCACCAAAACGTGCTGGACTCCAGCCCTCCAAGACCGGAGTTGCCTACAGTTTCGGAAAAATGAAAACACTAATATTGATTTTTAAATCAGCCTCTCCATGAGTGTGACAACCATTCTGTGCCAGTGGGTGCTAAATTCCAACACAAACTCCTCATTCTGCTTTATGAGGGACTGATTAGTGATCACCTGAATCACATCTTATTTACTGAGGAAAAGTATAAAACACTGCTGTAATCCACACTCTCCTCTCACAGTGAGACCAGCTGGATGGTAAAACACAACTAGAATTTAATCTAAGGTAATTACTGTCATTTTGTTTAAGACTGAATGAGAGAGGTGTTTTCATTTAATTATTCAAGTTCTGTAAACACTGCATCATTTATCTTATTTTGATACTTTGTCAATAAGCTGTTCAGGTCAATACTTGCACCTATATAAGATAAAACCTGAAAAACAAAACATTTTTACTGTTTCTTTTTTTGTAATTTCCTTTAAAAGTATGCTTTAAAGAAGAATATTTTTATTTTGAAATTAGGATAATATTATCAGCAGTTCTTAAAAACTAAAGTAAAGCTGTTCAGTTCAATACTTGCACCTATAAAATATAAAACCTGAGAAACTAAATGTTACGGCATTTCATTTTGTCTGGAGCTGTAAATGTAAGATGCAATTGGTCTGATATGATGTTTATGTGTAGCTGGTGCTGCTGTGAAACTACTAAAAACAAAACATACTGGGTTTTTGTAGAATAGGTTCTCAAGGAGGCTCTGGTCATACTGGGGATCACCAAGTTCACTGTCTATGAGCACACTGCTGCGACCCGAAAGAGAAAGTGGAGGGGAAGCATCTCCATCCCACATGGGAAATAAAGATTCATTCAGGCTGAAAACAGAGGAAATTACAAAAGACCTCAATTTTAACGCAGTGTTACTAATCCATCACAGGGTTTTTACATCTGATAACATACAAACACTTCACCTAAATGAAACTAAACATGTGAAATAAAAATGGGAGAACTGTGAGTATCTTATCCTACTTTGGTACACTTATAAAATCTAGACAACCTTCCCAGCAGAAGTTCCACAGCTGGGTCATGCAGGGTGGCACTAAATTCTGGCCTGAGGAGATCAGGGTCCTGAGGTGAGTGCTGGAGGTCTGACTGGATTATGTTCCGCAACAACGGTCCTGATGGTGTCATATGTGGCCTATAAAGCACAAAAACATTTGCCGAACATTTGCCACATTGTACATTAGTAAATCTACTAGATTCCAGCTACACATATAACTTATAAAAAAAAAATTCTACTTTAGCTTAACATGAGTTGCTCTTTGTTTAAGCTGTTTTGCTATTTATTCTAGATTTGCAGAATTTTAATTTGTGTTTAAAAGTTTTCAGATAGTTTTAGAGTTAAACTTTTACTTCATTTTATACTATTTTTACTTTACTTTTTATGTGTTTTAGAATTTTTTGTAAATGTTTTTACAACCATAAAAAAAATCCTTATGAAATTTGTAATAAAAAAAAAAACACCTGGAGACTTACAATAATGGATGGGCTCCAATGCTGTCCATTGGTAGAGGCAAAGGACTGTCCTTCAGAATATCTGCATTCGTGTCAGATTTCGATGCTGAAACCACCATGGCATTCCTAAGCTTGTTACCACGCTCAAGAAGAACTGCAGAGGAAACAGACAGACAATAGAGTTCAGTTCGGCTTACGCTCACAGATGCAGTTATTGTGGAAGTAAGCTGAACCAGATCTCTTTAAAACAAATATCGTGGAAGTGAATTGAATCAGACGTCTTTAAACAGCATTAGGTGGAGGTGAATGGAACCAGACACCTCTCAAACACATTACAGAAAGGTCAAATTTTCCATTTACTTTTGGTATTAGTCGAAACACATGCCTCAGTCACTTACCAACCCTAACACAGTAAAATCATAATCTAGAGCATAAAACACTAATAAATCAGAGAAAATGGACATAAACTTACTGTACTTCTACACAGTTCGCCCGTGTAGTCAGTAACTATGACGCTAAAGGCGTGGGCCCAAACACTCATATCTCAATTATTTATCTATTTTACTATATACTTTAGTTTTGATTGTTGTAAACACGTAACAGTATATGTCAAGACTGTTGAGTGTCAACTAGTCGGACTTAAATTTCCCTGACATTTCCATGACTTTCCCTGACCAAAAAGCAGAATTTCCATGACCTCCCGTATAAGGAAATGTCCAAAATAATGTTTGTATGCTGAGTAGAAAAGGACATTTAAAGAGGGTATAGAATTAAAAACTGCATTTACATCATTATTGATGAATATAGGCAGCTCGTCATGTTGAATGGACCAAAACCTCAAAACCTCCATCTGATATCCTCTCCATGCAAGTTTATCTTGAAATGGCCCTGGTAAAATGGGCCATTCTAAACAAAACAGCTCTTTACGCTGTAAAGCTGCTCGATGTTGACGACTGAAAAAGTGCAGTGATAGGAAGGCGAGATGAGACGGGTCTTTTCAGCGTCTTCATCTTCGTAACCTCAGTTTTCTGGTCTCACGCTCTCCCATACTGGAGAGAAGTCTGACCGACTGACAGACTTTACTTTTAGCTATTCTATCATTATCACTTTATCTGAGCCAGTCCTTAAATTCTTCAGTTTTAACCAAATATCTTGAGACACAGACTTCGCAAAGATTTTGAGCTCTAGAATGTTGCACATTTTTAGAGAGGGAGAGGTTTTTGGCAAAAGAAAAACAAAGTTGTGTAAATACACACCAGGTTTTGGCTACTGCATTATATGACATTAACAAAATTCCCTGATCATTGGCACCCAAATGATTATGTTACTGTACAAAAATGCAAAAAATTGCAATAACAGAAATAACTTGTTTATCATACCAGAGAGAAGGTCAACAGATGACCGATTTTCTCCCGGTTCATTTGTCTCCTGCACATAAATTGACACTGCGGCTTCTACTTCAACATGAGATGCACCAGATCGTAGTTCTTGGTTCACGATGTCATCAGGGTTAATGGATGAATGGCTCTTAAGTGGTACGTTTTCTCTTTCTTGAAAGTAAAGGTGACCGTTCCCTCTACAACAACATTCACAAAGCATAAGTAAAACTCATATTATTGCAAAAGGCTTTTGTTAAAATGAAATTTCATTAATTTTTTGCATAATTATTCCAATGCTTCTACATGACAAAAGACAGGATGCAAAAAAAATTACTTTACAGTAGTTCAACATTATGTACCAGTCCAGAGAAACACACTGAGTTAACATTTTACACAATGGACAGGAACCAGATGTCTAAAGTGCTTAATTACACTAAAACTACCTCAAATAAAACGATCACAGTAATTGGCTACTGATACATTGCCCGCTGCCTTAAAAATGATTCTGCAGATCTCAATTACATGCAGCTACAGATGCCTGCAGTGCGGCTGTACCATACCCACACCTACTTTATTCTATTAGGATGCACCCAGATGACACGTTTTTATTACTAATAGTGGTTTTAATAAAAGAGGATCAATGACATCTATCAGAAAACTGAAGTGCCTATTGTCAATACAGTTACATTGTAATACAGTGTTTCAAAATCAATTTTTCAGTATGTAGTGTAATTTTACACCCTTAACACAAACCTTGGTGTACTGTTAGAACTGTCTCCAAGGGTCTTTTTCCCACATTTGCTCGGGCCAAATTGGGACACTCGAGGTGCCAGTATGTTCTGGTCAGATATTAGTCCAGGAGTAGATGATGTGGCATCAACACTAATGTCTGTGGTGGGCACTGAGCTGGTGCTGTCATAAGTTTCTGTCAGCGGCTCAAGAGCAAGGGTGACCTACAGTAAGAGCACAAATTAAATTATATTATGGGTACCTAAAGCACTGTCCCTAAACAGAAAAAATAACTCACATTTAATGTTGTGTTATTGTTACAGACTTTACAACCAACAGTTGACAAAACACACACACACAAACACACTTCCAAACACCATGGACTGATAAATGGAAATTTGTCTTGTGTGCAATATTTATGATACAAAATTTGCAATTTTTCTTGGTGCATTACTGTTTTGGTGAATCCCTGTTTCCACCAAACAACTAAGAACACGCCAGCTTGTAACTGTATACACAGTTTAACATGGCTCAACAGTCGCTGTTTCAGTCAAACACAGATTTTTTTACCTCAGAAACAAACCACACATATTTCACTGAAACCCCCATATTAACACAGAAACTGTATGGAATCAGATTTGTGCCAAAATTTCTAAACAAACCTTTTCTAATATCAAACAAAATTCATATAAAATTCTCCTAATATCAAACCAAATTCCTTTAAAACTAATTCTCGCCTGTGAGACTTTCAATTTCGCTGCTAATTTTTCAGTTTTGCTGCTGACTTTTAAGTTTTCACTGCATGAGGATTCGATTTCAGTTTTGGCACAAATCTCTCATGTGGGCGGGGCTTCGCCTCATTTGCCAGCAGGTTTTTGAGTGACAACAAAAGTAAAAATGGATAGATATTACAGTGTACTTTTTATACTGTATTGTTGTGTGGTATAGTTGTTGTTCTGTCCACTTTCTTAGTCAGCATTTCAAATGTCCCTATCCGATCTTCTTTTACTTGTGCAACGGAAAAATAAAGGCTGTTGTAGGGCAGTGGGCAAAAGCACTGTCCTCTACACAGAAGACTGGGGTTTAATTCCCTGCATTGGGAAAAAAACTCCCAATGCTATAAACGCCTACAATTTCTACATTGATTAAATTGTAAGTCTTTTTAAATAAGAGCAAAATGTATAATTCTGGCAAAATAAAGTTCCCTTCTTCTTCCTCTTTCGGCTTTTCCCTTCAGGGGTCGCCACATCTGTCACCACCCAGTCCTATCTTCTGCATCCACTACCCTTACACCAACTAACTTCATGTCCTCTTTCAGCACATCCATAAATCTCCTTT
>JBBKCR010071588.1:0-10099 GCA_037577295.1 Ladigesia roloffi | reverse complement strand
GTGGTTGGGGGGAAGGACCTTCTGATGTTGTTGATCTTCTCTTCGAAGAACTTTGCGAAGTCTTCTGGTGAGAGATCTGGAGAAACTGGGAGAAAAGAAGATTTGAGAAGGGATGAGAAGGTGGCAAAGAGCTTACGAGGGTTGGAGGCACATTCTTCGAACTTGGGCCTAATCTGTAGCTTTATGAGCTACAGATTAGGTGATCACCTGAATCACATCTTATTTAATGAGGAATAGTATGAGAAACACACTGCTGTAACTCCACTTGCAGTGTGAGAAGTTGGGTGGTAAAAGTTTTATTGCCATTTTGTTTTAGAGTGAACAAGTGGTGTTTTTTTTATTATCATTCAAGCTCTGTAAACACTGCATCGTTCCTCTTAATTTGATGGATTTTTATTTAAAATAACAATATTTTTGTTTGGACATCAGGAGAAATATTGTCAGACAAAAGTGTTCCATTTAATACTTGCACCTGTAAAAGATCAAATCTGAGAAACTGAGCATTTTTGCTGGGGTCTCTTATTTTTTTCCAGAGCTGTATTATAGGCCACATTTTTTAGCTTTTAGTGTGTTTACATTTGCACTGATTGCGGCAAAAGACTATGGTTGGTTAATATATAAATCTTGAAAATGAAATAAAACCGACACTCTTTTAGAGAACTGATTCTGAAAAGTATTAAATTGTTTAAGTTAATGGTGAAAAGGGTTCCTCCCATAATAGACACAGGGATTGATCTGTAATTCCTGCTGAGCTCTTTAGTACCTTAGATAAGATAATGTCTTTAGGGAACTGTTCTGTTTGGTTGAACACAGCAGGAGACACAAAATAAATAATAAATGGACACATATTGTTTATTTACACGTTATTAAATTGTTTGGTAAAATGTCCTAACAGGCATTTCCTACATACCAAATATACATAACTATATGGCAATTACAGAACATTATATATTGACCTTACAGTTGGAAAACAAGTACATTTGCCAATAAGATCATCTTGTTTACAGCCAGATTAATGATACCCAATTGGAAGTTAACAAAAGCAACTGTTTAAATTATACATTGCACTTGTAATGTTCTGCTAATGCAACAGCCTCTACCCCAGCATGGGCCATTATTGCCCTGAACACATTCTCCTGGTCCTGAATCAGTCTGCTTGCTGAGTTAACCTATTTATAAATGTATGATGACTGAATACAAATCAGGCATCAAGAAACGGACTTCTATGACCTGACTTCAGTACCAAAAAAACATATATCTTGAGTTCTAGTGCACACCACCTTTCATTTGTGTTTTACATCTCAATTTACAACTCAGTAAAGCGCTTCAGATTTGTGAAGATTCTGGTTAAAAAAAATGGACTTTTAGTGGAACATTATAAAGTACATACAGTTCAATTGATTTTTATTCTCTTCTAATTTAAATACCCAACAAAAGACACAGACAACTACAGTCCTTTCTCTTTTATTTAAAATCCTTGGATGTTCAGAATTAGAATCAGACTCAGAAAACTGCATGGATCCCGCAGGAAATTGTTTATGTGGTGATTGCCGCAACACACAGAAACAGAGACACAAGAATAATGTAAATACAATAAATTCAGTCTAAATCAAATCTAAATGTTTTTTTGTCAAATTAGAGGGAAAACCAATCTGCCATCCATTTGAAACCCAGATCATGTATCACCCAGACCACATGAAATTATTTCAAATCTTGGAACCTGGACAAATCAAAAAGAATTTCACAAATGAACGTAATGGAATAGCTGGTGCCATTCATCATTTCTAAAGAAGCTTTTAGGTTTCAGAACAAAAAAGCTTTTTTAATCAATTTAACATACTGTATTGATCTCAAAGGAACTGCGTCCTCTGTATTGAACTCATTCAATTTGAACACACGACCTTCTGATCACAGGGGCAGCTCC
The DNA here is from genome assembly GCA_037577295.1 of Ladigesia roloffi. NCBI lineage: Eukaryota > Metazoa > Chordata > Actinopteri > Characiformes > Alestidae > Ladigesia > Ladigesia roloffi. Next base: position 8,175 of record JBBKCR010071588.1, on the reverse strand, counting down.
ATAACCACCAGAGCACCAGCTACCCTCCAAAAAATACTATAGACAAATAACAGTTAAATGATTTACTGGTGAAACAAATAGTGGTTATTTTATTTGTTGTATTTATTCTATCCCGAGCCTGTATCATTAATAACCAATGTGTCTTTCTTTATGATTTTCCATGCACTTTCAAATAATCGTGTAACATATTAACCGGTTGCTTTCTGCATGGATTTATTTAGCAGTTCCTCTAACTTTGCGTGAGAAACAACACTGGAAAAGCAGGTTTGGGTAAAGAGGTTGGGAGGCCATTCTCAAAGAATTCAACTCAGGTAACGCTAGCTCAAATCTAACTCTGTTGAAGCAGCCTTATTTAGTAACTCACTTCTCATTCTAACTGCATCTCTATTTCTGCTCTTGTGCCGTTTGTATGTTTGTTCTTTTGGCAAATGAGGCCCCAGGTTGAAGGTTTTCTAGATAGCTTTTGGAAAACTGGACCTTGATCTTTATTTGCACTTCATTAGCTTCACTGGAGCTACGTAGCCTTATCAAGGCCTGACATTTCCCTCGGCTTTTCCTTTATAATGAAGCCCTGGTGGTTTATACTGAACAGAATGTGCCTGGTTGACCTGAACTCCCGTCTGTTAATGCTGAAGGTTCAAGAGTTGCACTTGAGGCTGTTTTTAATTTATTGATGTTTTGCAGGTTCCTCTCTCCTTTATCAGTCAGTGCAGACGTAGATAAGGATATGGGGGTGGGGGCCGGTTATGTTCTGATCTAAGGTCAGTTGCTCTGTGCATGGGCCAGTGGTTAATTTAATGTGCCAGTTGCTCACAGAGCTTATACCGCTGTTGTCAACAATGCTAAGCTAAATGTCTCGAGTGTGAATGCTCAGGGCTGGAGGATCTCCATTTCCAGCTCGGTCTCTGTGGCATTATAACCAGTGTTGAACAATGTTCATCTGGCAGCTAGGGCTTTCTCAAAACTCAGTTTAGAATGTGCTGGATAAATGACAAACAGCTTATTTTGCCCTTTTGCAGTTTGTGCTTGAGTTAATATTTTGACAATTAAAAAAATACTTTCAATGTTTTTTTAATTATACAGAAATGTACAGTGGTGATAGAAGCCAGGGGTCATGATGTGGTCATTTTTAGAAACTTTATTGATCCCGGAAGAAAACGCTTATGTAATGACTACACACACATACAAGAGCAATGTACTATAGAATAAAGTTTCACAAAATACTCAAATTAAACAGTCTGAATAACTCTAAATTAAATTTATAGAATATATAAATCAATATGAAATACACTAGGATATTTACACAAATGCTAAATATAATTAAATACTAAATATAATTAATTAAGGTAAGTGAAATCTAACAACACATATGGTAGAAGTACATTAATGCTCTAGTAGAGATCAGTAATATATTACTAATATCGACATAGACAAAGTGCACATAAGGAATTGCAAATAATATTGTTTAATACATGATTAGGACATTGTACAATGTTGCACATGTTCACATCATAACAAAATCATGCACATAGTCATACACAGTTATTTAAAGAGTTATTTAAACCTGGTAAGAAATTCCACAAGGAGCAACATGCGATTGTGCAGATTATCGTGTGGATGTGAAACAATGAGAGGAGTTGTAGACTGATAGCAGTGGGAAAGAAGGATTTCCTGTTGGGTTCAGTGGAGCTCTTTAAGCTGGTGTGTCGATGGCTATTTATATGTATTTATATATATATATATATATATATATATATATATATATGATGTCCTTTTCTATTTGAATGGCCAGGGAACTCACATATTTCTTCTACGTTCTATATGTCGTTTTGATAATCGTAGGATCGTTGTATATCTAAAAAAATAAATTTTCTTTGGTTACTTCACATTGTAACACCCTGAATAATACCTCTCACTTATGAGTAGATTTTATGCCACAACTATTTAAACTATCATAAGTGTGTTGCACACATCAGACACCATATCTGTAACCATTTCATGTCATTTTTGTGAGGAAAATTATAGCCATTAAACTCCTCGGATTTCAGGTTTCTCTCTCTATTGTTATTGCATTTCACTATCCTGTAACCCTGCTTTGTGGCCTACTACCTGTATTCTCTTGGATTTATAACACACTCACGCTTTACTGTTACACAGCTGTGTTATCTATTTATTGTGTTGTCTCTTGGATTTACAAGCCCATAACACAGCTATGTAACAGTGAAGCGTGACTACTGTTAGGCTGACACTACTGTTAGGCTGATATATTGTCTACTCACCGTGTTTTCTCTGACTTACAAGCCTTTTTGTTGCTTTATTGTAGTGTCTTGGTGTTTCATCCCTGGTCAGCGGACGCTAAAGTGTTGCCCAGTCTTTTCTTGACTCTAATGAGCCCTTGTGTGTGTACACCAGTCAGATGAGTGTTCACAGTGTTTAAGTCTAAGTGATTGTATGTTCCCATTGTCTACTGGCCCTCTGGGTATTTAATTTCCCCGGAGCTGTAACCAAAGGTCAGTCCGCCATCTTTTGTCCATAATACATGTGTTGCCAAACTGTATTTCATGTGTATGTAACTGTCTTTAGTCTGTCTCCAGTATTTAGGTTTGTTTGGTGTTTTGGCTCTCGTGCCTTTTTTTTGTTTGAATAAAGTCTCAATTAGGGAATTTCGCGCCTCCCTCTCTGCTTGGAGCTGTGGCTCCCTGACACTTGGATTTACGTGTCATTCACACTGCAGTTATATTGTTATAATGTCTAATTAATGTAATGTTTGTCATCTCTAGAATTTTGTTGAGTGCTACTACATAATAACTGGGCAAATGTACTTATGGGGCTACAGAGTCACACTATAAGATTTAAATAGTGTCCACACTTTACTGTTACTGTGATGGCTGCACCGTCCCATCTGTGTAGAACTTGTTCCCCGTCTCCTGAATGTTTGTTTTCCCTTCGTCCCTTTATTTATTTCCAGTTTCTGTTTATGTCCCTTGTCCCCTACCAAGTGTTCCTACCCTATTTGTATCGCATTCCGGTCTGATTGGTTTCACCTGTTCCCTGTCCGTCAGTGGTTTCACCTATATCTTGTTTCCTTGTCTTCATTGTCGTCTTGTTGCCTTTTGCCTTTATCTCCGTCTCCCCTGATCATCTTTTTCTGTTTTCCAGATCCGGGTTCCTCCTGTTTTTGAATCGCCTCCCTCTGCGTTTCCTATGAGAAGCTTTGAGCCCTGAGCGTCCACCACTTTCCCTTCCCAGAACCCTACCGTGAGAGTTACATTACATTTTTATTACATTTTGAAATGTCTATTTATTGTGTTGTTTATTGTTTCTTTTGGTACTCAGAATGCTGAATGTTACTATATGTTGCACCATGGTCCATGGAGAAATGTCTCATCACACTATGTAGTCGGACACAGCTGCTGGTGATAGTAAAATAACCTTGAACTTTTGTGTTGACTTCACATCAAACATTTCTGAAAGGCTTTGCTAAATAAGACAGATATTTTGATATCTAGATGGAATATCTCATTAGTCAACATCATGTTATCATTTAAACTGAGCTAGAATATAAACCCAAACCTCAGGGAGACTGTCTAAATTCCAGTAAATATAACCTGAGGCCCAATGTGTCTACTTTAAAATTCCAAGGTGGTTAAAAACCTAGAGTATCCTGCCTGGAGACACTTCATCAAAACCTGACATACTGTTACTTAAGCAAGATCACAGTCATAGTATTATTTGTACGAACACACAACACACATTGTCGTATTGCTCCTATTTTACAATTAGTTAAGAGAAAAGATCAAGTAATCCACAATACTTGTAAATGGTTTAAATATAGGTAGTTCATTCTGCAACAATATTCTTTAAAGACCAGGAAGGATTAAATGGAGTATGAGTTAGATACCTGTCAAGCCCTGTGAGCAGTCCAACATAACTGCTAATACATTATGGATAGAGCCATAAAACTGTCACAGTATCAGATTTGGCTCTGCTATTTCATTACTTATCAGTTTAACCTGAGTACTGTGATCATTTCAAATCCCATCTGAACTGTATTTTGTGAATTTCTGAACAAACTTCCATTTGTGTAGCTTACTGACATGTTAGGATTTTAATGCAGGCCTGATTTCATTCTTTAGATTATATTCAAATGGGTTGCAGGTAAAATGTTACACAATTTATATAATGCATGGAGATTTTAGACCATTTATTTATCATAATTATATTTGTCTCGTGCACAGTCATACAAGTATAACATGCATGTAACCCATTCACTAAGTGAAGAAGGGGACTGCCGCCAATGAGGCGCCCAGGGAGCAGTGGGATGGGGGGCGGTATCTTGCTCAAGGATACCTCAGCTGTGAATCTAATAAAGGGATTTGATCCCCAATTCTCTGATTTCATGGCCAATGCCCTAACCGCTAGGCCATCCAGCTGCCCATTTTTTCTGGAAACTATTGGTCTTAAACTTGAAAAATGAACTGAACATACTGAACATATATACTCATATTGAAACTACTTTCCATAATTTTGTGCAAAAATTACATGAAAAGATTCAACAGTTCTATAAATATTATTTATTTGGAGAAATAGGCTAAACTGTGGCCTCATTTTCCTGTATGAGGAGATATTGCTGAAAATGTCTGGTCACCAGAGAAGAGCATCGATCCCGTCTCACCCCATTAACCGTTTGAAAAAGCCAGACACACTATATGGACAAAAGTACTGAGACAACCTCTTGTTCAGGATTTGGGCTAGGCCCCTTGCATCCAGTGGAAGTCAATCTTAATGCTTCAGCATTCTAAGACATTCAGAACAATGCCATGCCTCCAACTTTGTGTATACAGTTTGTGGAAGAACATTTTCCATTCAGGCATGACCATGCCCCAGTGCACAAAGGTCTATAAAATATGGTTGGATGAGTTCAGTGTAGTAGAAACTGACTAGCGCTGACAGAGCCCTTACCTCAAGCCCACCTCCAGCACATGTGGGGTGAACTGGAATAAAGATTGCGAGCCAGGCCTTCTTGTGCAACAACATCAGTCCCTGACCTCATCCATAATCTACAGAATGAATGGGCACAAAGTCCCACAGGACCACTCCAAAATCTTGTGGGGAGCCTTCCAAAAACTGTTGAAGCTGTTCTTGGTCTAAACGGGGACAAACTCCATATTAAAATCTACGTATGTAACTGCAGTGCCAATAAACTATGTTGGTGGAATGGTCACGAATCCCAATATTTTTGTCCATATGGTGTAGATGTGTCTGCTGCTCTTGCACCATGTAAGGTTTTGTTTTTTTACAAGTGCGCTGTGCCTACAGTAAGATGTTTATGAGGTAGTAAGCACTTTGAACAAGCAAGTCCTTGTTCTCTCGCATTTTTTGGTTATTCCTCCCACTTCCCCACCCAATTTTGCTTTATTGGTGTGCTCTGCCCCTTTGACGTGTATTGTGAGAAAAGGCAGCCACAAAAAATGTGAATAGAGCACCCACCATGACAAAACCTGAACCGAAACGAAACCCTGTTCGCTTATCCCTGAAAAAACGTTGTGATATAATGGAGGCGGAGGGCGTCACTCCGTGTAAAATGAGGGTGTTTTGGTAGGAATGGGTCCAGCCTCACCATCTCTACCTCCCAGTTGTAACCAGAACCTTGGAATGTGAACGCGTTTTGTTCCACCAGCTACTTCAACAACTGGCGCATACCATTCTCCAAAAAACGGGGAGTAACACTGATAGTGTGGAATTTTCACTTTTAAAGGGCTATCTGTTATCACGTCTTCTTTACAATCCGGGCTCATTTTGTACAAATTGCCTTCAAAAGTGTTCAGTAAAACATGTCTTGGAAAATATTACGCCTGTTCCGTTTTCATTTTTTCTGTCACCCCCGCCCGTGCTGGAAGTAGTCTCGTCATCTGTGTTTGATTGACGGCCCCATATTTTCAGTTGGATTTAGGAGGACTGAAACAAACGGTGAGGAGAAACCACACGGGGGAGAAAATAAACAAGTTTTTGGAGGAAAAAAGTAAAGGACATTTTAAAAAAGCGGCGAGAGTGAGGAAAACAAATAAACTTCGGGCAGAGGAAGGGATCTAGAATTGTGTAATTCGCATATTGAGAAGATTTGGTCTTCATTGCAGGGTAAGTCTTTAATATTCATATCTCAATAACTAAGGGTGTCTCCTTGGAAAAATACATCAGTTTATTCGTATTTTTTTCTTCCTTAAGAAAAGAATTGGGTGCAGACAGCTGTGTTAAGTGTTTAGTTGCTAATGAGGTGAGACTGGACGGTTAATTTGTAAACATGAGACTCACGTGGTCTTAACGATCACTGAGAGGAAAAACAACACGAAACAGAAAACTGATTTTTGTATGGCTAGTCTCGTGTACATATGTGCTAATTGTGGTCGTGTGGTTTTCATATCTCCACGTAGGCTCGCCCGAAAGGCTGTGTGTTTGTGTGTGTATGCGTGCGCGCGCGTGTTTTCTCACACAGCTCTGTCCGTCAGCCTGAGTGAAGGAGCTCCAGCTGTTAGTTAAACATGTGTTTTACTGTTTATTTCAGCATTATTATTAGTAGTACCATTAATATTGTTGTTACTGTGCATTACCATCGTTTATAAGTCTCTGTAGTGCTTTGTACATGCCATAACGCTCTCTGAATTGAATAAAGAGAGAAAGAGATAATTGATTCGCCATAAATTGAGAGGGAGCTGAAAGATTGAGCTAAATAGCGAGAGCTATGGGAGTACGAGGGAGAGAGAATTGAATGAAATTTAGAGAGAGAGAGTGAGATTGAGAGAAAGAGATTGTGTGAGAAACAGACTGGGAGAAAGACAGGGAGAGAGAGAGAAAATGCGAGAAATAGAGAGACCTCGAAGCAGACCGAGGGGTCGCAGTAACCCCCCTTTGACTTGGCCCCTCTGACAGCCCGTCACACACGTGCACACAGACCCTCCTGTAGAAAATAAAGGTCGTGGCACCCACCGACGAGTCGTGAGGACCCGTCCCGATGCATAAAGGCGTGTTTCTTCTCCTCCTTTGTTTGTTTTTGATTTTTTCCTTTGTGTGTGTGTCTGGCGACTACGAAGACTAATGAATCAGTTCATTCGAACCGAATCCTAAATCTGAATTGGTTTGTTTTGTCGCTAATTGAACACACCTTAAATGCATTTTCAGAAATCACAGATATATACAATATTATACCACAAATATATTTACAATAATAAAGAAAAGGTTTCTATAGAGATGTTTGTGTATGGTTATAAATGTGTGCAAGTATGAAGTGCCCATTTGTCTCATGTGAACACACCAGAGCGTGGACTTGTTTTTAACCCATTCACCAAGTGAAGCAATAGGCACCCAGGAAAACAGCGCCCAGGGAGCAATGTGCAAGGGCATTACTTAGCTCAAGCATTCCTCAGTGTTGCTCCTAGCAGTCCTGGGATTCAAACCCACAACATTCTGATGGCAGTCGCTTTTTCCTAATTACAACATGGTTTACTTGCATAACTGCTGCGTGTTCATTTATGGCCATGGCGTTAATTGAACACTGTACTGTGATGTACTGATTTACTGAACTCTTTTTATGAATATTGTAGATGTTCCCCCAGTATTATAGATGTCCTATACAGTTTTTGTTATGGGTTGTGTTTTTGTGTGTGTTTAATGTGCATTGTGTATTCTGAGTCTGACTATCATTGAGGATTTTGCAAGTAGATAGTAGTTGGGCTGGACTGACTTTAATCAGTGGGTCGGTTCTAAAGAGTCGGTTCGTTAAACTCGTTTTAACTCATCACTGGTACATCCCGCAAGCAGATCTGCATGTCAATGTCAAACAAAGGTGTACTGGGCGAGCGTGCGCAAAAAATGTAAAAGCTCAGTCCCTCAAAGCATCTTTTCGTTTTTTCTTTTCAAGCAAGCGTGTTCGTTCAAGCCTCGGCAATAAAAACGCTTTCAGATATGCTCGACGCTTTCTCTCTCTCTCTCTCGGTCTCGCCCTCTCTCGATCTCGTTCTCTGTCTCTCTTCCTCTCTCTATCTCTCTCTCCCTCGCTTTCTCTCTCTCTCTCCCTCTCTCTTCTGTTTCTCGCTCCCTCGCTTTCTCTTTCTCGCTCTCTCTCGCAATCTCTCCCTGTCTCTTTCTGTCTCTTAATCTCTCTATATATTTTTCATCCCC
>JBBKCR010071557.1:0-10099 GCA_037577295.1 Ladigesia roloffi | reverse complement strand
CTTAACCAGCAGAAACATTCCTCTGAAACTGGTCCGGTTCAGGGACTGGACTGGGAATGAGAGTCTCTGGAACATCCGTCAGGAAGCCTGGAGAACTCTTCCTCAACAACACACTAGCATACAAGAGAGTGTGGATCTCTGGAGGGGGGATCTGGATAAATGATATTTGCACAGTACTGTATGTTTATATTTCTATGTTCCATCTGTAGCGCTGAAGTTCGTTTCATTTTTACAGTTCACAGTAAGTCATACTGCGTCCTAAACCACGCCCACTAGTCTAATCCACATTCATGAGTAGCTTGCTTCGTTTTGAGTGTCCTGAGAAGTTTTATTTGACTGTTTTTACATTTTTGACTATTGTATGTTAGGGACATTGCTTTGCAGCTCAAATAGATCTTTGGTCCTCATAGGAGCAAAACTACGGGTGACTTTTAGATGTTGGTTCTTAACACCCACACACACTCACACACAATACCATAATCCGGTCCACGCCTAAAGACAAATTTTAACGACTGAAAGGTCTTTCAGCAAAACCGAGAGAGAGAATGTGGGGGACGAGTGAGGGATGTAGGGGGTTTATGATGTGTGTTAGTGAAGGTGTGGGAATACAGTGAATAGGGGCCGGGGAGGGGTGTTAAAGGGGCAATAAATGCTGGTTCGTGTTAAAACAGAACCAATGGGCCCGTCTCACACCTCTGAGTGCAGGACGGTGGGGGGCTACTGTGTGCGTGTGTGGGGCGGGGGGTTACAAAACAGACTTAACAGAGAAATTCCTTCCAAGTGTGAGCTTGATAATATTGCACAGTGCACTTTAACATTCATTTGCACACAGCAAATTCTACTGCGAAACTCATTTAAACACATATCCAGTCTTAAGGATTTATGTTAGATTTGGATTGTAGAAACTTTTAGATTTAAAACCTGTCCAGTTGTGCTTATATTAAGCAGATACATACTTGTACTTATTTCTTATTTATTTTTAGTGTCTAAATCCAAATTGTATTTCTTCTTTATTTTAGTGTCTAAATTCCAGATTTTATACTTAATTTATATTGTCTTAAAATATAATTCTGCATGGTCATAAGGAGCGGTTCAGGACACATTTCACTGCGTGTTGTATCTGTATGACTATGTATATGACAAATAAAAAATCTTGAATCTTGTGTTGCTAGTGAGAAAGAGACTGCGTCAGCAGGTCTGGTTTACCGACCGCCACCTTCAGTCAGAACGAAACTGACCCACCATCATGGAAACTGCAGTAAAGCATGTCTGAAACGAGAACAAACCCATCAGGAGCCCCTGACCACCACTCAGACTCACACTGCATGGCCAAAATTATTGGGACGCCAGCATTAACACACATTCTTTGATGACGTTATTACTACACTGACTTGAATCTGGAGTTGGTTCCCCTTTGCAGCTCTAACAGCTTCCACTCTCCTCTGAAGACTTTCCACAAGATTCTGGAGTTTCTGTGGGAGTTTGTGTCCGTTCTCTCTTTAGCATTTATGAGGTCAGACACTGATGTTGGGCCAGTAAAGTTCTTCCACACTGAACTCCTCCAGCACGTCTTTATGGAGCTGCTCTGTGTACTGGGACTAGGGCTGGGTTCATAAAAATCGATACACTGATCAATATCGATTCTCGTTCAAAAAAATAACAGTGATTCAAATATTCACGGATTGATCTTTTCCTGTCGACTCTGTGCTACTTCTCGTGAGCTTGTGGAGAGTTTATCTTTAACCAGTTGTGGTCGGTGTTGCTGTAACCTGCCGGGGGTATTTTTATTCAACCAGTTTATGGTTCCAGTTGTTCAACCATTTCTGTGGTTCTCATTTCATTCTCAAACCCACACTTTCAGAACAGGGCGACTAACTCTGTACCTGTTATGAACGTGAGAATTTTAATCAAACCTGGAGGTTCTTTTATTCCTACATTCGTGACTCTCCCTCTCTCTCCTCACACACACACACTGTTCCTGTCAACAGTTACAGTTATTCATGTGCAGAAGTTGTTTTAATATAAACAGACAATACTATTATGTTGGATTGTATGAATTGTAAAATAAACACTGATTATCCACAGGTAATATTGCAGTACAGTCCGTCAGCACAGGGAGATCCTCCACTCAGGCCCATTTATAACCAAGACAAACGAGTATTAACACAAAGAAATCTGTAAATAAATCAATATCGAATCGGATCAAGAATCAAATCGGATCATGACCAAATCGGATCGATCCAGGAAATCGGCAACGCTACCCCGCCCTAACTGGGACACAGTCCTGCTGGAACAGAAAAGTTTCAACCCCGAACTGGGTCCATGACACTAGAGATTGACCAAAATACCGGTTTTGCGGCAAAAAACTTCAAAAATCGATGCGAATCGTTTTTCTGGGTCACTTTTTGTTTCAGTTTGATAGCATGTCTTTAATTTACCTTAATATTTATTTATATATTCATATTTATTTCATATAGCACAATTTCATGATTCAGAACTGTTTTTTGTAATAAAGTTCAGTACAATTTTACATGGAGTGTTTATTTTTTAAGTTTTAAAAACTTAATCGGTTAATTAATCGGTTATTGGCAAGTACGGACCAGCCTAGCTATCAGTATCCGTAAAATTAAATATCGGTCTGAAACTGGAACCAAGGACCCCAAACCCTGAAAAACTACCGCACAACATTATCCCGTCTGCACCAAGCGGTCAGACGAGTCCAGTTCTCCTGGAACCGCCGAACACAGGCAGGCACGTGTGATTCGTGACTCCAGAGAACACGTCTCCACGGCTCTTTACACCCCTCCAGCCGACGCTTTGCACTGCACTTGATGATTTAAGGCTTGAATGCAGCTGCTCTGCAATGGAACCCCAATCCATAAAGTTCTCTACACCCTGTTCCTGAAAACCTGAACGCCGCACACAATCTGGGGGTCTGTAGCTGCTGACCCTGCAGACAGCTGGTGATTCTGAACCCTCAGCGTGCCTCAGCATGTGCTGTGGTTTCTGCCACCGTCTCTATTGTTCCCAATTATTTCCACTTTCTTATGATCTCAACAACAATACCACTAACTTTCTGCCTGTTGTATCATAGCACATTTGTTATTTTGTCACTTTTATATATATTTTACATTGGTAGGTACTGATAGATAGAAATATATTTTTAGTGTGTATATACAGTTTATAATGTGTATGAGAAATATGGAAACCATCAAGTTTAATTGGTCATTTTCGTGTGTGGAACTTTACTGCACCTGATGACGCGTGTGGTGTTTATTACAGCATTATAAACTCCTTATGAACTCACACTGTTCCTTAAACTCAGTCTCTACGTCCTCTTGGTTTGTTACAGAGACAAGTTGTTCCTTATTGAGAATTAATTTGTGTATAATGAAGACTAAAGCACATTTTAAATTCTACCACTTTTTGGGGAACAGCTGAAGTTCTCGCTCCACAGCTGATATCACTGACCTCCTCTCACTCTCTTTCTCTCTCTCTCTCGCTCTATCTCTCACTCACACACACACAGGTCAGACCTCTTCCGAACAGGTGTGAGTGTGTGAGAAATTAAGAACACAGATGTCATGCTACAATAGTGCTAAAATAAAGGCAGTTTTGTACTCACAGGAGTAAACAGACAAAGGAACACTATGAAATGTGATTAATATTATTTTAGTAACGTAATATAGTCTCTCTACGTGTGTTTTTCTATTTGTCGGTCACACACACAGTCATTCTCTCTTTCTCACACACACACTTACATACTCACTCACTCAATCTCTCTCTCTCACACAAACGCACACACTCTCTCTTTCACACACACACTTACATACTCCCTCTCTCTCATACACACACATATTCTCTCTCTGTATCTTACCGGTAGGCGTCCTCCGCCGCACGCGACCGCGATCATCCCCGGAGTCGGGAGGAGAGTGAGCACGAGCGGAGAGATTTAACAAAGTCCGCGAGCTGCGCTTTTCACCCGAACTGAAAAATATCGCGCGAGATTAAAGAATAAGTAAATAAATAAATAGTTAAACAAACAAATAAATAGTCCTGCGGCGCTCCACTATCTCCTGTCGGTCCGTTTCGTTTTTGTTTGTTTTGTTTTTGTTTGTTTGTGCCAGTTTCCTCTCGCGCTGCTCTCGCGCCGCCTTCGTCCAGCTTTAGCGCCAAATCGGTGTCCCGCGAAATTCAGATTCTCCCGCGCCTAGGGCCGCGCGCTGGTTGGCCTGTCTCTCTGCATAAATTTACATAAACCAACGGCCCCGCCCTCTTAAAGAGACAGACACTATCTGAGACCCCGAGAACAAAGAGACACAAAAACACACTTCAACTTAAACACACTCTATCTTATCCCCTCTCTCTCTTCCTCTCTTTTCTCTCTCGCTTTCTCTTGCTTTATCTTTGTCTTTCTTTCTCTTTGTCTTTCTTTCCCTTACATATACACACACACACTATAACATGTAACCCCCCACTCTTACATAAACCCTCCATACAAATGCACATACACACATAAATTATGCAGGGCAATCATGAGCATTAAAATTAACGAAAAAAAATCAACAACAATAATTACATTAATAATAGTACAAATATAGCAATAACAACAACAGCAATAATAATCAACAGACTCATGTAAGAGGAATGTTGAAGTAATGGCAGAGCACAGAACAGAACCTTGATTGTGGTTTGTTTGTTTATGTTTGTTCAGTGCGGAGACAGGAGTGTTTACTGGGAAGAGATTTGTTGATTTTGAAGCTTTAATACACACACACTCACTAGACACACACATACAAACAAACACACACTCACACACACACACACACAGTGAAGCTCCACGTGTCTCTGAGTGTTTATATGGATGATGATGTAAAATATTGAATCTGAACTAAATCTCTATTTTTGGGGACTCTTTTACCTCACAGCGCCCTGCATGTATCCCTCCACCACGAATGGGTTTAGTTTTAGGACCAGAATCTTCTCAGAATAAAGAACAAAGTCTCAGGCGTCAGGCGGCGCAACGGAAACCATCTGATGGAGGAACTTTCTGTGAGGAGCTTTTGGAGGCGGATGTCTGGTTCCATTCACCTCCACTGTAACAGTTCTGATAGGAGTTCCCCTTTAACTGATGTCTGGTTCCATTCACCTCCACTGTAACAGTTCTGACTGAGAGTTTCCCACCAAACTCTGAACTTTTAAAAAAAGGTGGAATATATCTCGGCTCCACTTCCAACGAGATCAGAAGTACAGCTGTTACTTACTCAAATAAATATTGGTATATCAACACGGTTCTAATCTTTTTGGCTCTATACATCCTCACAATGGTTTTGAAATGAAACAAGCAAGATGTGCTTTAACTGCAGACTTTTAGTTTTAATTTGAGGGTATTTACATACAAGCCAGGTGACCGGTGCAGGAATTACAACAGTTTGTATATTTCCCACCTACTTTTTAAGAGACCAAAGATAATGGGACATTTGGCTGATCTGGTGTGTATTATTCGCTCATTCTCTTATTTACTAGGTGCAGATAAAAGGTCTAGAGCTCATTGCAAGTGTGCTATTTGCATCTGGAGCTTCACTGTCAGTAAAGCAATTCATCATTAGGCTTGAAAAATACAACAAACCCAACAGGTGTGACCAAGTCAAATGTTTGGAACATTCTTAAAAACAAAGAATGCATCGTTGGAGACAAAGATTGGCTTGTACCAGAGTGATGGGTAGGGAAGAGTGTGGAGAACATCTAAAACACACCACCACATCAGTGAAGCATGGTGGTGGAAGTATCATGGTGTGGGCACAAATGGCTGCCAGTGGAACTGGTTCCCTTGTGTTTATCGATGATGTGACTGCTGACAAAAGCAGCAGGATTCATTCTGAATCCTGTTCCGGGCAATATTATCTGCTCATATTCTCAGAGCTCATTGGACGGCGCTTCACAGTACAGATGGGCAATGACCTGAAGCAAACTGCGAAAGCAACCAAATAGGCAAAGAAGTGTAATATAATGCAATGGCCAAGTCTGTCACCTGACCTGAATCTGATTGAGCATGCATTACACTTTCTGAAGACAAAACTGAAGGGAAATTGACTCAATAACAAGCAGGAACTGAAGACAGGTACACCAGAGGCCTGACAGGGCATCACCAGCGATGTAACCCAGCACCTGCCGATGTCTATGCATTCCAGACTTCAGGCTGTAATTGACTGCAAAGGATTTGCCTTCAAGTATCAAAAAGTGAAAGTTTGATTTATGATGGTTAATTTGTCCCATTATTTTTGGTCCATCAAAACGTGGGAGGCACAAATACAGACTGTTGTAATTCCTACATTGTTCACCTGATTTGTATATAAATACTCTGAACATAAAGCTTAAAGTGAGCAGTTAAAAGACATCTTGTCCGTTTCATTTAAAATTCAATGTGGTGGTGTATAGAGTCAAAAAGATCAGACTTTTGTCTGTGTCCCAATATTTATGGACATGACTATAACTTTACTGAAAACCCAACAAAACAGTTGTTTATGTTTGTGTTTATTTTGTTTAAATAATCTGAACTGAACTGAACTGATCTGAAGTGTTTTGCATGTGTGAACAGCAGAGCCTTTCAACAGGCCTCACTGTAGTCTGAATGTGTGTGTGTGTGTGTGTGTGTGTGTGTGTGTGTGCGTGGTTCAACCAGGGTAACGACTTATCATTCACACACATACAGGCTGATAAGTGCAGTAGTTAACACCCTCCATCACACAAACCATCACACACACACACACACCGGTCCTACAGCGAGTGTTGAATAATTATGAGTTCAGTTCAAATAAAATAAAAACAAACAAACAAATAAAACAAACAAGTTTAAAGGGTTCCTGTCTAGCAGCATTACAGTGTTTCAGACCAGTCCTAACACATGTTCTGTTTAAAATGAAATTTTATTCCAAATATTTTTTTATATATCTAAAAAATCTAAGAGGAGATTATTTAGTTCCTTTAGTGTGGTGAGAAAGTCGCAAACAATGAAACGAATCAACATAATCGTCCCAAACCCCCCAGACAGATGGAGGACCACTCCTGGCCCACACCTGTGAAGGTACACCTGGAGTCTAGAGAGAGGACCAGGACCAGCTCTGAGGAGAAGCTCAGGAACAGAGAACTCTGGAAAGTAGTATTTTTAAAATTAACCTTTATTTAGAAAACAATCCTTTATGACCCGAACCTGACGCAGAAGTGATTTATGTTCTGACTTGATGGCAGATTGCTCAAAAATAAAAGAATAAATACACCGAAACAGACTAAAATATAAAAGTATTTTCATGTTTTATTGATTTTGTTCATTATACTCATATGTGCTTGTGTGGGGGGTGTATATGTGAGAGTGTGAATGTGTGTGTGTTTGAGGGGGGTGATGTATGTGTGTGTGAATGTGGTGGGAATGGGACATTACATGTTGAAAGGTGGAGACCCCTGAAATATTCCATTAAAACAGCTCTAAACCGAGCAGAGATTATGAAGAGTGCCCTCTGCTGGACATTGCTGTATTTTAATGTATATAATTACCTGTAGTAACTACAGTAACTTCACAAAAAATTATAATAATCATAATAAATACAGCCTCGAACGGTAATGAACAAGGTCCAAGCTGTTTGCGCCCAGTCCTCCAAACCGCAATGCTGACAGGTCAGAACGCTTTGGGATGCAAAGGCCATTCATGAAGAATGTGAAAGAGCTCACTGGCCACATGGCTGGAGATTTTTTTTTCTGTCATTTTACATTTTACATGTTGTTGCCGACATGTTGTTGCCGATTTACACCTTGCATTCGTTAACGAAATGGACAAGTACTGACCAAGGGCTTATGTGAATTTGCAGTTTAACACATTATATGCAAAACCAACAAGCTCGATTTTCATATGGCGGCAATACTGTTTGCAAATTTGCAGGTTTTTACATTTTTTTGACAAAGAGTGTCTTGCGATTCCGATGAATTCCACAATTGTGCAGATTTGTGGAAAACCAGGGACACAAACCAGTTCGCAAACGTTTTATGCAAATGAGCACAAAGGCGTTTTGGCCACAATTTAGCCATTTTTTTACAAAATTATACAACATTTGCAAGGTGTGGACAACATCATTTCAGAAAAGCCATAAATGAAGTGTATTTCAGTTTAGGCATAAATCAGAGTTAAGTGACGTCACCAAAAGCCTCAAGCTGCTCTGTCTAAGTTTAACAATAAGCAGATCTGATTTGAAGTGTACATGCCATGGAAGGAAATAGAAATAAATGCAATTCTCTTACACTCACTGCGCCACATTTCTGTCTGTGGGGATGTAATAATTTAGCATTTGTCTTTGTCAGGAGGGTTTGTTGACAAACTTCACTTTATTCTATGTGAACTCCCTTCCTGGGCAGGATTCTGGACTAATTGGTTAAAGTAATTTCTAAATCTGAAGTTTTATACAGTCTGTTGTTATTGGTTTAAAAAGTTATGCTTGTAGATAATTTCGAAACACAGAAATACATTAGCTAGCAAACGAACGGACTAATGACGTGTGAAACAGACAAATGTCTTATTTACATAATTGGAACTTTTACAGAGTACAATAATGTGCATCGCATATTTCAGTGTGTCACAATATATGTACATTTTTTTGTACGAAATAAAATAGAATATATACATTTTCAGGTAACCTATCATGTTTTAACACCCGCCCCAATCTGACCCGTCAGGATCCAAACCGCCCCGCCGAACCCGCAAACATACGCGTGGATAATGATAAATATGAAACAAAAAAAATATATATGATCCACATTTTTTTTTCGATAATTCGTTTTGTAACCTTTTGTCTGACCTAAAACCTGCCCACACCCACAGATTACCACTCTCGACTCATTTGAGAGGTGCTGGTTACAGATTGATAATAAACTGCTTCCATCTAGTGGAGGAATCACAAAGTGCATCTTACTGACTCCGAGCATGTGAATCTAATTCTGCCGCTCTGATCTTTAATCTTCTTTCATTCACTTCCCATCAGACACACGAATGAGGATTTTAAAACTCTGACCGTATGTCTCTGTTTCTTAATGTTTGATTTCTGAAAGTACGATAAAGGGCTGCAGCGATTGATCCTCAACTGAAAGTGAAAGTGGGGGTTGGACTGAAGGAGCCATTTCTAAGAAACATCACAGCAGCAGCTGGGGGAAATGGCTGCTAGAAAACATTTTTCAGAAGATCTTTCATGTCCTGTGTGCTGTGAAATCTTCAGGGATCCTGTTCTACTTTCCTGCAGCCACAGTGTGTGTATAACCTGTCTGGAGAAGTTCTGGGAGACTAAAGGGTCTCGAGAATGTCCAATATGTAGAAGAAGATCTTCCAAAGATCACCCTCCCCGGAACCTTGCTCTGAAGAACCTGTGTGAGTCTTTCCTGGAGAACATGAATCTGAGATCTTCAGCAGGGTCTGAGGTGCTCTGTAGTCTGCACAGTCAAAAACTTACACTCTTCTGCTCGGACGACCAAGAGCCAGTGTGTTTGGTGTGTCAGGTTTCAAAAACACATAAATATCACAACTTCTGTCCAGTAGATGAAGCTGTGACTGAGTGTAAGGTAGGAAATCACTTGCTCTGTGTTACTTTATTAAATGAAAATAGAGAGTGAATACTTAAGCTACAGTTTGACTCTTCTTCCTGTTAGACTAGCCCGACAGTGGGCGTGGCTTCTGGGCAGAAAAATGTTTTGTTTAATGATCTAATTTAGCTAGAAATTATTGTATAATATTTTACATTATAAGGGTTTTGGATGTCTGATGTGTCTTGAGGAGATGTGTGAGTTTACATTGTTGTAACGTGCTGCTTGAATCCGGCTCATGTCTCTGTATAAATTTGCCCAAACATAGACTACCTCATGCCAAATTTCTACAACTGTATGTGAACCAGAACCATTTTAAATACCGGCAGCTCATTTCACTTCACGATAATTGCACACTCATATAATTGTATTATACCTGTCCTGTTTCAAAAATGTAGTTAGATTCATATACAGTGGGGAAAAAAAGTATTTAGTCAGCCACCGATTGTGCAAGTTCTCCCACTTAAAATGATGGCAGAGG
>JBBKCR010071546.1:0-10100 GCA_037577295.1 Ladigesia roloffi | reverse complement strand
CAGACCTTTCAAAGTAAAAAAAACATGCACAGACAAGTCCAGATTACACCCCGTGGCTCGTGACGACACACTGATGTTTGTTTTTTGTTAGAAACTGAACAGTATTTATATCCTTTTTTACCTCTGAAAGACGGTTTGTCATAATGCCTTAGCTTTAGAAATTATCTGCCTTGTCAGCTCACCCCAAACTCCACATGCCATACAGACAATAATATATTTAATCCTAATGACCACATCCCCAATGTGCTCCCCTAACATATTAATGAGGATGCTCTGAACACACCTATCCAAAATGAATTGTGAGGTACTTGGTGTGTTGTTTCATCATTTACATTTAATATCATGAGCAGGGATCCTATTTTTCATTGAGCATATTTAACCTTAAGCACTCTAACAGGATTAGATGGTAGATTTAGCTTTTTGTTGACATCAAAGGATTTTCAGTCATGCAAAACCTTGTGGGATAATGGCAGCACGGGCCTTTATGAACTCTCAAACTTAAGTACACATCTAATCTTTAAACATAAAAGTCTGCTTTGCGAGTTTGCAAGAGTTTGCAAGATGATGGCTGAAGCAGAGGATGACGTGGGTGAGCTATCGGGGGCAGATCACCCCTGGCCTCAAATCAACTTTATTTTTTCACTTCAATATGTGAGAAAGAACAGTTTCATAATGCGATGCAGGCTGTGTGCACCAAAACAGCAACATCGCTGTGTACAAAAATTTCAACTCCAACCTTAAAAAACATGTAGCGGTAAG
Organism: Ladigesia roloffi; assembly: GCA_037577295.1. Taxonomy (NCBI): domain Eukaryota; kingdom Metazoa; phylum Chordata; class Actinopteri; order Characiformes; family Alestidae; genus Ladigesia; species Ladigesia roloffi. Next base: position 9,341 of record JBBKCR010071546.1, on the reverse strand, counting down.
TGTCAATATGATGCCTATTTGAACAATCTTAGGGGAGATTTGGTAACTATGGGCACTTTGACCTTATAGTACCATATTTCACACACTGTCCAAATGCTTTTCCTTGTGCAAGCAATGACAAATATCTTGTGAACCTTACAAACAAAACACGTTCGTTAAAAAACATTCATTCTAAAATATAAATTTTCCAAAAAAAAATATTCAAATATTAATTTTACTTACAGCTTTTTGTCCAAAGTGCCCGTAGATACGTAATTACGAATATTTACCAATTCTCTGCACACAGACTTTCTTTTTTGTTTTTTGTTAGGTTTTTTAAATGCAGATGCTGACAAATTTTGTATTGTGAATGTGAAAATAAAGACAGACTTTACAGTTAGAAAAACATCTGTGTGTTTGAAATTTTATTGCAAAATGTGATGTTAATGTGCCCAACACAGGACTAAGATAGGCTACTTTATTTCAGCCTATGTTTTATATAAACAAAACAAAGACTTTCAAGGAGAGGTGTGTGGAAGCGTTCCAAATTGTTTGAAATGTAAGTTTTTCGCTTCATATCAATCAGATCAGGAGTAACTAGTATCTAGCTACTTGTGTAGTTTATCCATCGGATACTTTTTACTCAAGTAACTATTGGGACTGTTACTTTTACTCTTACTTTAGTAAATATTTCCATAAGTACTTTAAATTTTACTTGAGAACAGATTTTGGGTATTATATCCACCTTTGACTCCCCGTGACCACATTGGTTTCCTGCCTCTGCCAAAAACATGCTTGCGTTGCAAGGTTTGAATTTGAGACTGAATGGTTGTCTGTCTTTGTATTTGGCCCTGTGACATAGTGGTGAACATCCAGGGTGTACCCTGCCTTTGCCCATAGTAGATACAACATAAGTAAAACCATTAATTTTATGTTAAACTAATTATTTTCCCTGTTTGTTTTCAATGTTTTTATGTTTGTGTGTCCATGTATGTGTGTGTGCACATGTGTGTGTATGGCACGTATAGCATCTTAGCTCTGCACTTTTAAAGCTAGTGATCATTTCCTAAATTAAGATCATTTGAATATGACTGATATTCTTCCGTTTTTACAATTAGTTATTTTTGTTCCTCCCGATTGTTTCACTATGGTCCTACATCAACACACAGACACACCCCTGTTCCAGTTGCGATGGAGTGAAAGTATATTTGACAGTGATGGTAATACAGGGTGTTAAGGGATACCCCTTAAGCTATCCATTAGCTAATGGGTTAGTGTAACTATCAGGGATGAGCCTTGCCACCTCCCCTGTACACTTAACCCCCTATAGATGTACAGCCTCTCCACTGTTCTCTCCCTTTCACTTTCTCACACACACACACACACACACATGCACTATCAGCCCAATTAGAAATACAAAGCTGCAATGACAGACAGATTCAGGGGCAGATCTTGCTTTGGGAAAAAGCTAAAAAGGTACATCACAGAAGCCAGGCCAGTCACAGTATAGTTAAACTGGCTAAGCACTAGATGGGCTATCATAACAATAAAAGGGGACAATGTCCCTATTCCCCAACGTACCTATCCCCCACTAAAATGTCTACAGGTGCATGACGTTTAGGTTTACAGCATCTAGCCGACACTCTTATCCGGAGCCACGTATATCAGTGCTTCAGTACTCAACGTCTGTTCTTCATACCTGAAAAGCTATACTTAAATCAACACCTGCTTCTTACCAAGTTACTGACAGCTTACAAACCTTAGCTCACCCTGTCAATAGAAAATTTAAGGTTAATACACAATGGAGGCCAAAAAGTTACGAGCATAAGATTTAAAATATAAATATAAATAAGAGGTAAAAAAGAGGATTTATGACATCCTCATTAAGCAAATAGTATATGGGGCAGGAATCATGCGGCCCATATTGCATTGTTCTAAACCAGGAGTGTCAAAATCCGGTCCTGTAGGGCCAGCACAGTTTGATGGTTCTAACAATTGACATGCTCTTTCAGGGTTGTCTCAATAATGTAATTTAATGAACAAAATTTCCATATTTCGAGCAGCACTTCCAATCTGTTTAATTTTAATTATGAAGCTGATTAGTCCCCCAATCCAATTCCATCTCTTTCATTTTAATTATAGAAGGATATACACAAATCAAAAGAAACCAGCCAGCTAGCAAGCTGTGCATCATATTGCTAACATTATTGTTACTGTAATATAGTTTGTCAAAGCCATTTAAAAACCTTCCTTATGACGAGCGACTCACAATTAAACAACAGGGCAGACCAATGCCAAAGACTCATTTGGTGCAAAAATCCTGGAAAAATAACAGATCTTTTCAGCTCTCCCAATAAGGCCAGGTGAACTGGCTGACTGGAGGTGTTCAGTCCGGGCAGGGTCGCTAAACATGCTATCAGTGAGGGGCTCTATGATGTGCAACAGTCTATGTGTAATACTATGCATTGTTCTTGCCAGGTACACAACATTATGTACAATATCGTATCCTGTACTCTATATTGTGCTAAATCACATATCATTACTCTATATTGTGCTAAATCATATATCATTACTATAATATTGTAGTCAATACAAAATTAGATCGGAAGCCAAAGTAGTCTGGATAAAATGGGACTTATGTGGTCAAATGTCCTGCTTCTAGTGAGGACTCTAGCTGTTGCATTTTGGACAAGTTGAAGCTTGTTTAGTATCATGGTTGTCAGTCATTGTTTTAGATTCATTTTCACAATGGCTATATCCATAATGTCTATGTGCAAGTTTATAGTGAATAAGTAATCTGTACCTTGTAGTCTGTGATACACCACAATCTCTGCACGGCCACATTCATATCCTGGATGGAAAAAATGACATAAATGAAATATAGGCATCAAATATTATATTTCTAATGTATCAAATCTCTATTTAGAGACAATTTGCACATGAAGAGATGACAATACTGAAAAAACTAAGTGTAAAAATTTCATTTGAAAGAGATTACATTACTGCATTCCCCTGGTTCTCCTGGTTTTCATTTTGTTCTTCTTAAAGGCCTGTATTTGTATTACCATAAATTAAATGCATTTATTACAGTAATTAACTGCTTATGCCAATGAAAATGACAGCGAATTCTAAAGAAAATGCACATGCATTAATTACGGTACAGTCTGTACTATGTAATGACATTTGTAAAACCAGCTGCCAAATATAGAGCGGTAATTTTTTCAAAATTTAGAACAATGTTCACACAACTTTTTTTACACATATAGCTAAATATGTTTTTTATATATAACATTTTATATTTTGGTACATTTTCTTGCTGCCAAAATTTTAAATGTAAATGTTAAATCTTAAGCCAAATGTTAAATCTAAATCTAAACCTACACATTATATCTAAATCTAAATATTAAATATATATCTAAATGTTAAATCTAAATGTAAATGTTAAATCTATATGTTAAATATGAAAAATATATCTCACATTCTAAATGTGAAAATTAGATAGGGCTCAGTGACACCTTTCCAACGACCCCTCATTCATCACAGCCCCCAGCAAACCAGAGTTATTAGCCGAAAACTGCTTACCTCGCCCGGGTGTCCCATTACTTTTGTCTAAGATTAATGGTTTTCAGCTAATAACTCTGGGTCTCCGGGGGCTATAACGCCTAATTATGTCTTTAGAAATGTCTTGTTGAGCCTTATCTAACTGTGAAGTTTCACAGAGAATAGTAATTTGCCTCACCTAAAAAATTTGTGAGCATATTCCACGGGGGGACTAAAATGAACAGTTTCACACTGGACAAGGAGAAAGGTTTTTGCTAATAACTCCGGATCGCCAGGGTTTATTATGTTAAACAAGGGGTCGTTGGAATGGTGTTATCTGAGTGTGATAATATTATTCATATTTAACATTTAGATTTAAGCTTATATACGGCAAATCCTACATGTTGGTGAGGGGATATCACAGCACACACACATTACAGCTAATTGTAATCAATGGGCTTGACCAATTGGCATATCTCTTCCTGTTTGTAAAAGCAACATTTAGATTTAGATTTAGATTTAACATTTATATTTAGCGTTAACATTTATATTTACATTTAACATTTATGTTTAAGAATAAAAAATCATATTTAGCATTTATAATTAGATTTAAGATCAAATGGGACCATATTTTATTATACTGTCATGACATAAATAACCTATGAAAAATCATCAGGTTGCAAAGGGTATCAGAGACACCCAATCTTTTTTGATAAAAAATGCAGTGATCATATCTCTCAGTATTGTTAGTCACTGAAAGCATTTTTGGCTCTCTGCTGACTCTACTATCAGCATGGCCTTCCGACACTATATCCATGACTGTGATGTCATTGCAGTTGGGGCCCCAACATACTAAATAATTCAGATAATTACAATTCCATGATGTAACCCTGAGGCGCTTAAATATTTGATGATGCACTTCCCTTTGGGTCACATGGGCCAACTTTAAAGTTATTGAAAACCTTGCATTAATGGTCTAGAGACCATTATAGGAAAGAACAATAAATCTATAGACCCTTTTCTATCCTCCCTGTGTACATTTTTATTTACCTTGCCCTGCTGGACAGAGGGTCTCTCTCGTCTGGCATTCTTCATTCCTTTTCTTTGTTAGCATTATCCATGTTTCTTTCTATCTGTCTGTCTGTCTGCCTTAGTTTTCATTTGTTCCTCTGTTCCTTCATTTGTTCCCTAACTTGCTATCCATACATCTGTGCTGACTAAAAATATGCAGTTCTTATGCTTACAATTCAGCGATTCCACATTTATCCATTCAACTTTCCTCTATAAATCTGTATTTCTCTTACCACATATCCCCAAACCCCCCACCACCACCAGCAGTGCACTAATGTGGGTGAAGGAGTGAGTCTTGCTTAAGGCTTACCCTCTGTAAGCATGGTATTGGCTAGTGTATCTTTCTTTTTGGGGGGTATGTATCATACTCACACATTCATCCCAGAACAGGACACTCTAAATGTGTGTGAGCCAAAGGCAATACAAGCTAGGCTTTGCTAATCATTTTGAGCAAATTGAAGAGATTGCGAAAGGTGATCCTTTGTTTTGACAAATATTCAAATAGTTTGGATTGGCGGACACATGAATTTTAAATTGGAATGATTCTAGGGCTGTTTGTTATGTGTTTAATGCGATATTTTCTAGTTTAGCAGTTTGATTTGAAGTGCCTGTTGTCCAAACATTGACCAACCATGGTTCACAGTGAGCCTTTATGGAAGATTTTGACATTTGACTCTTGGCTGGGGTGTTGCATCAGAACAGGAGTTGGATGCCAGCAGTTTTTGAAATAACACTAGAAATGTATTTTGATGGTTGAAAAAAAATGGCAGAGGTCAGTCGTGTAGTTGTTGCAATACAAAAGCTTTAGCTTCATTTTTACCTCATGTAGAAGTGGATTGGTTCTTTGTGTAGTCTATTGTTGTTATTTTATATGTTTATATCTTTATGTGGTGGCCTAAGGTTCAAGAACTCTCGTGCTTACTAGATTATTTTAAACTATATGTTGGGTTACAGCCCGGCAGCCTTTGCCTAAAAATGCCCTTTAGGATCTCCAGAGGCAATGATAATGGAGGAGGACATTCAATAAAGACAATGAAGTCACTTTGAAAGGTTTATTTCCACACACCTCCCCCAGTTATGTTCAATATCCCCTCACTCAGGTACACTCCACCATGTGTGATACAGTTTTCAGGTTAGTTCAATAACCAAAGCAAAAGAAAGTAGTTCATGCACAAGACCATGAGATTTAATGCTCACAAATTGTTTGTTACATGTTCACAGTGCATCCATGCTTGTGCAGGAGGGGCCAACAGAGTAATAGAAAACAAGTTATTCCCAAATAAATCCACACAGTGGACAAACCAGTCTAAACAAACAAAAAACAGCTAATAATGCCATGGGCCACCATGCTGCCCTGTGTGGCCCACCAAAAACCACATCCCAAAATCAAAACCACCAAAAAGAAGACCAAAACTTTGGCAGCGGCCACTGTCTCAACTCCTCGGGCTCCGCAGGCAGGCTGCCCTGGTTCCCTGGTGCTTTACAACTTGATACAATATTTTATTCTCTCACTGTCATCCTCGAATCTGTATCACACTTCCAACGTGGCCTGTGAAACCCCCCCGCTGCATTGCTACTTGTGCCCCAAGTGCACTGCATGCTGTTGCTTCTCGCTCTATAATCGTCAAGATTATTTGCTCCCCTCTTCTTCTGCCAGGCTCCCTGTGGCTCAGGCCCTGTTGGGAACACACACAGAAGGTCCCTGTAGCTGTCCCTGGGAGCTGCCTTGGTGTAAAACCTTCAACATAAAAGTCCTAAGTAAAAATACCTCAAAAAACCAAGACAAATGACCTAAAACTAAACATAACTCTCCTGAGGGGAGTCACTACATTCATCCCGACTAAACGTGACTCCCAAGCACACCCTTCTCCCGGTACTGGACTGGTCTTACCCGAAAGTTGGCATTCTGCAACAAATACAGAGGCTGTTCCTCCTCCCATGACAGCCTCCTTCCTTGACATCTATATGTCCATTTTCTCAATTCTTAACCCACTGATCAGGCAGCCAACCTCTGGGGCCAGATGGGACAAACATAAGCACCTGTTACTTGTTCTCTGGATCCTGCTGCTTCACCACCATCCACTGCCAAAATATTGCCCCCAGCCTGTCAGTGGCAGTTCTGCACCAGGACCCACCCCTTTGGTAGCCATCTTTGCTTCCCTGGTCCCCACAGTGGAGTTTCTCTGTGCCTTCCTACAACATCTTACAAGTGGCCCATAGCTGCCACCAGTGGCCTCATCCTCAGCCAGACCCAGAAGGGAAGATGCTGCTGTGCAGAGTGTAAGTATACCCCAGGACCAACTCCAGCAGGTGGGTAGTTCACCTGCTCTGCTTCGAGGCCAGCAGTGTGTTCAGCAGCCGCAGCAGTGTCTGGTTCAACCTTTCACATGTTCAGTTATCCTGTGGGTGATAAAACAAGGTACGCACCTTCCTACAACTCAACATTTCACATAGTTCTCTCACCACTTGTGACTCAAACTTTGGTCCCTGTTCGGAAAGCATTTCTCCCCATACCACATGGGCAGCCATCGCTGCCATCTGATCCTTCACAGGTACTGCAATGGCAACATTTAAAACAGATCCACGGTGAATAAAATATACATGCAGGGATACCCTGTTTGGCCTAACAACAGATATCTGCTCCCACTTTTGTATAATGATCCCTCAAGTTCTCTACAGACCTGACCTGCATCACTGTGGTCCACCTGGGGCATTGCCTCATCTTGGGCAACACCACCAGCCACTTTTCCAAAATTTCCAATTAATATGTTTTTTCTTTTAGGGTTAACCCCTCTCCCCTCTGTACGAGGGTGTATAGGTGTTCAGGGAGCGCCCCTGCCACAGGCCTCATTTATACTTCTACCACATTCGTCCTAGGAATTTGCAACACCAGGTCCTTCTAGGACTTGTTACTTCCTGGACCAATCCTCTCCACTTGGATCTGAGGTATTTGGGGTGGAAGCTCCACTGGGTACAGGAGGAGGATATATAAGATAAGATATAAACATTCACACAACTGGAAAATCTGCTTTGTCACAGCAGAAAATTAACAGTACATAGCTAAGAGCAGCAAAAAATAAGAAAACAATAGAACAGAATAGAATAGAATAGAATAGAAAAGAATAGAATAGAATAGTACACCAACAATACAGAATCAAATTTACACTATGCAATCTAGAAATAGAAATATGGACATCTGTATTGTAAAATATATACATATAAAGTAAACTAAATGTAAATCAAATCTAGACTTAGGTGTAGACTTAGTTGTATGTATTAGGGGTGGAGCCAAATACAAATACGGTATTCGGAAAGGCACAAATAACGTGTTCTTTTACAAATACCGTATTCAGACAAATGCTTTTAAAAATATTTGTATTCGGGAACACACACACACACACACCACGCCATGCGTTACACACTCACGTGGTTAGGCACTCAATCTGCAATCAGAAAGTCATGGGTCGATCCTACAGACTGCTAGAAACCTCTGAGGTACCCTGAGTAAGTACCGTTCCCACACACCGCTCTTTCGTTAATATATGCGCAACCAACTCCATCGCTTTGGCTTGAATGCCAGACGACCATTACAGGTGACTCCTCTGAAACCATTGGTGAACATTTGTAGTAGGCACAAGACCATGTGACAATGCAGCAGTGGTCTATCGTCCTGTTCACTAATGAGTGTCGAGTCACCTTCCACAGAAATGATGGTCGTCGGCTTTGCTAGAGGAGGCGAGATGAGCGATCCATCACAGGTCAGCGCAAAACAGATTTGGTTATTGTACATGGCTCAGTCACTGCACGTTCTTACCTCAGAGACATCTTAGAACCCAGCATCATCCCCAATTACGCCAGCACACCCCAAACTTTCTGTTCATGGATGATAATGGTTCACCACATCATGGCAGAATGGTCACAGCTCAAATTCAGGAAGTTAGAGTGCCTCATATGGTAAGGCCATCAATGTCCCCTGACCTGAACCCCATAGAGCAAATTATTGTACTCACCCCCACGTGACCTGGCAGAACTGCGAGTGGCACTTGTGGAAAAGTGAAACACATTGCCTTAGAACAACATCATGAGGCTAGTGAGGAGCATGAGACGTCACTGTCAAGCTGTCATTGAGGCAACTGGTGAAAACATCTGCATTGTTCGTTTTTGTTCATTTGGGCTATCCCTGTTATTGTCTGAATTTTTGGAGTTATAGATATTAAACTAATGGAAATTGTGTTTCTTCTCATACTTTACAGGTAATAACAAAGGGAACTTATTTCATTAAAATTCAGAGCAAATAGGAAAAGCACTCATGTAAAGAACAATATCCCTAACTTATTGTGAGTAGTGTATTTATGTCTCTCCCTATTCAAACAGACCCAAGCTTGGTCTTGTATCACTGGAAATCACAACACAGGTATTAAACACAAACAACTTTTTGTGCTGTTACCATTCTGGAGAAATTCTTTTTTGTCACAGTATGAAATTTTGAGCGGCTATATTTTCTTTGGTGCACCACATTTATTATTTATCAATATTGTGTAGGGGCATCCATGCATTTGTTGGAGCTGCATTAGTGCATTTACATTAATTTTACTGGAATCACTATGATTACTTAGGAAGATGGTGGAAAAATGTGAACTGGCCATTTTATATGGAAGGGGAAGGGAAATCTCTCTCTCTCTCTCTCTCTCTTTCTCTATCACACACACACACACTCTCTTGCTTTCCCTTTTGTTCCCATGGGAAAAGGT
>JBBKCR010071535.1:0-10101 GCA_037577295.1 Ladigesia roloffi | reverse complement strand
GCAGATTTTTAGCTTTAGCCGTAGCAGTCTGGTAGTCATTTAATGGAAGTGGATGGACATCAAACCTTTCAAAGTAATTTTAACGCTCTCTGCACTTGTATGTGCTTGAGAATTCCCCTTGACTTGACAGATATTTTAAATCAGTTTCATCTGTGATCGTTCATGGACCACATGCATGAAAGTGCACTCATACACATTTGGAAGACTGAGCCAAAAACTACATGTGGAGGAATCGCAACATGTCCACCACAGTTTGAGCAACGTAGCCCAATTTCATGAGCATTTTTCCAACAAAGCCTCAAAGGCACAATGGGGGGGTTCTTTTAACAATGTCTTATGGGATTGGAGATCTCAAACAAGAATGTCTGGGGGGGAATGTAAGAAAATCTAAGCTAAATGTGGGTGGGAACATGGACTTCTTAGGGTGAAACCAAACTGAGTGTGAAATTTCACAACCAATTCCAAGGCCAGACTCAAAGTGGGGCGCAACGTCCCACAGTCCGACAGACAAGAAACCTGGCGTTAGCCAGCGGACGTGTTCGCATAATGGAAAAGATTCTGAAAACACATAAAGGCGTGTTTGGCATAAGCAGGAGAACACATGACACGGAGTACAAATAAACATTACCGGGTTCAAATCAAAAACGTTTTCCACAACAACTATGTCGTCCATTTATGGAAATGAAGCAAAATGGTCCAATACGAATTCAGAGTGTTTTATTCAATCAATAAATTTTTATCTATCCACACATCTGCCGTATTCGTAAGCAGTGTTTCGGTCTTTGTGGATGAGGCATGATACAGACGAGCCAATCAAAAGCTAAGCTCTTTTAAAAATGCAGTAGTAAAAAAAAGCATGTTTGTTTTGTAAGGATAAAGAGGGATTTGGAAAAATGCCTCATTATGTCTCATGACTTTTGGTACATGACATCAGATAAACATCATAAGTGAAGCTCAGGACAAACAATTGAATTCTGAAAGAAAATTGGCGTCTTTTGATTTGTTGGCCCTTGGTTCATGACCCTTGGTGAATTTCCTTCAGGATAAATAAAGTTTTTTTATTCTGATTCTGATCCTGATGTACTCTTATTATGGACTACTTTATTTGCACTGTTTTGTCTTATGTACTATGTGTACTCCGTGTGGAACCTGAGCTTTGTCATGTTATCTCCCTCTAAACTTGTATGTGCTTGAGATGACAATGTTCCCTTTGACGAAGTTTAAATCAGTTTAATCTGTGATTAGTGAAATTTTCTGACCTGGAAGGCCTGTGACAGACAATACAGCTACTTTTACAGTATTTATCAGATGCTTTTATCCAAAGCGACTTCCATTCCCTAACTACAGGGGGCAGTCTCCCTGGATCAACTTGGGATTAAGGGTTTTGCTCAGGAACCCAGTGGTGGTGCGCTGATGCGAGTTTCTTACTCACTAGGCTAATACCACCACCAGGTGTATATTTTTAGGCAGACAAAGACAATGCCTGTTGATAATAAGAAGTCCTCCCATGGCCAGACCAGGCCGGAGACTGAGACTGCCTTAAAACCCCAGGACGAGGTGCTGGTGCCAGCAAGGGCATGTTCGCCTGAGCTGCAAATCAGCAGTGACACGGTGGAAGCGGCGCTGCCACAGCATGGAAGAGTCCCACTTTTCAACACCTCACTGACTTTACAGAGACCAGCAGCGGATTTACCAAATCTGTTTAGAGTCAAAACACAGCGTCCGCCGCTGCCCAGAGCCAAGACCGAATCTCCATGCTCACATTCCTCTCTGTGACTGAAACAAAGAGGACACATTCTCCACTGAATGTCTCTCTCTCTCTCTCTCTCTCTCTCTGTCTCACTTTATTTTTATTTTTCTGACTGTCTCTCCCTCTTGTTCTCTTTCTCTCTCTTTCTGTCTCTCTGTTTCTCTCTCTCTGTCTCCTGTCTCTAGCTCTCTCTCTCTCTCTCTCTCTCTTTCTCTCTGTCTCTCTCTTTTTTATTTTTCTTACTGTCTCTCTCTCTTTTTCTCTTTCTGTCTGTTTTTCTCTCTCTGTCTCTAGCTCTCTCTCTTTCTCTCTCTCTCTTTCTCTATGTCTCTCTCTTTTTTGCTATTTTTCTTACTGTCTCTCTTTTTCTCTTTCTGTCTCTGTTTTTCTCTCTCTGTCTCTAGCTCTCTCTCTTTCTCTTTCTCTATTTCTCTTTGTGTCTCTTTCTTTCTAGTTTTCTTTCTCTCTCTCTTGTTCTCTTTCTCTCTTTTTCTGTCTCTCTGTTTCTCTCTCTCTGTCTCTAGCTCTCTCTCTTTCTCTCTCTCTCTGTCTCTTTCTCTATTTATCTCTCTGTCTCTCTCTTTCTATTTTTCTTTCTCTGTCTCATTCTCTTGATCTCTTGCTCTCTTTATGTCTCTCTCTCTCTCTCTCTCTCTCTCTCTCTCTCTCTCGGTCTGATTGAGTTCGTTTTTAACATACATCAAATTCAACACAAAAAAGTCACTCAAGAATCTTATCACACCTGCAAAGTCTTTTCCCTTTACCTCACACTATCGCTCTAATTTAGTTCAATCCCACCTGCCAGGATTTCTCCAATTACACAACAGCACCAACCCTGGCTAGGCTGGCCCAGGCTAGCGCAGGCTTCCTCACTATATTGAGAAAAAAATGCACTGGGTTGAGCATGTGGCCGCTGCTTTCACATCACGATCGCTGGAAAACCTTCTTCCCTTTAAAGCTTCTCTGAGCTCCACTTAGGTGGAAACGAGTTGGACCTAAACAGCCGTAAACTCTCAGATACGTCCAATTTCTTCCCTTTCAGACTTCAGCACCTCCAACAAAAATATAAAAGTGCGGAAACTATTTGAACATCTCTTGTACAAATCGACATCATGGGATATGTACGGGAAAACGTCGGACGGCAGGATTTTTACATTTACCATAATTCTAATCGCTGTAACAATACATCTAAAAATAATAAGCAAAAAGACAAAGTTAGTAAAAAATCAGGGCAAACTTTACTGTCAAGTCATATTTTTGGGTAATTTCTCTCTCTCTTACTGCAACAGTCTACGCTCCCCCACCCCGTTCCAATTAAACCCAACACAGCAATTCCTCAGTGTGTGAGCGTGTCAGAGAGAGAGAGAGAGAGAGAGAGAGAGGAAGAAAAAGAGGAGGAAAGGGGAGAAAAAGTGAAAAACCCAGAACGACAGAGGGAGAGGGGGAAGAAAGTGACAGAGGGAGCAAGAGAGATAAAGAAAGCAAAAAGAAGCAAGAGAGAGAGAGAGAGTAAGAGAAAGACAGAGAGTGAGACAGAAAGTGAGAGAGAGAGGTTGAAAAGGAGAGAGGGAGAGAGAGAAAGAGAAAGGGAGAGAGGGAGAGAGGGAGAGTGAGAGAGAGAGAGGGAGAAAGGGAGAGAGGGAGAGAGAGAGGGAGAAAGGGAGAGAGAGAGAGAGAGAGAGAGAGAGAAAGGGAAAGAGGGAGAGTCATTGTAACTTGATGACAGGCTCCTCTAACTTCTTTTCCTACCATTGTTTTTAGTTGTCGTTACTTTTCCATGATTTCTTCCCTCTGCTGTTCTTTTTTTCGTCGTCAGTTATTTCGACCCAACGTCACACAATACAGGACATAAGGAGACTTTTATTTATACTGGCGGACTACCAGAGCCTCACAGAGCCACATGCTGCACACACACTCACACACTTTCTCTCTCTCTCTCTCTCTCTCTCACACACTCTCTCTCTCTCTCTCTCTCTCTAACACTCTCTCTCTCTCTCAGCTCTTTCTCTCTGACTCTCTCTCTCTCTCAGCTCTTTCTCTCTGACTCTCTCTCTCTCTGCTCTTTCTCTCTGACTCTCTCTCTCTCTCTCTCTCAGCTCTTTCTCTCTGACTCTCTCTCTCTCTCTCTCTTAGCTCTTTCTCTCTGACTCTCTGTCTCTCTCTCTCTCAGCTCTTTCTCTCTGACTCTCTCTCTCTCTCAGCTCTTTCTCTCTGACTCTCTCTCTTTCTCTCAGCTCTTTCTCTCTGACTCTCTCTTTGCTCTCTTTCTCATTCTCTCTCTCTCTCTCTCTCTCTCTCTCTTTCTCTCTCTTCCTCTCTCTGTCTCTCTCTCTCTTTCTCTCTCTCTCTTTCTCTCTCCCACTGTCTCTGCTCCATCTCTCTCTCTCCCTCTCTTTCTCCCACAGCGTCTCTGCTCTGTCTTTGCTCTGTCTCTCACTCTCTCATTCTCTCTCTCTCTATCTCTTTCAGCGTACCAGCCCAGCAGTGAAGGATGGTACTAACGACAGGACCATCTACATTCTGGAAGACCACCAAACTGTGGCAGATGATCAGCTTTGGAACACCACCAGAAGTAACAACACACACAAATGAAACCTTCCCACCATGAGACTGTAACTTTGTGTTTAATGGGGATTTTTGGTCTTCACAGAAGTTCTACAGGCTGTTTCAGGGTGAGGTAACATGGTTTAGCAGTGTGAGGCCATCATGTGGACAGAAGATCTACGAGCTGGAGAGGTTGTTGTTGCTGAAATCATCAGAGTGGGACACTTTCCGGGGGGTGAACTTGAGCATGACGGGGTCTTTAGGAGCCAGCAGTCCAGAATTTCCCAGTTCCAGAGGAACCTAGTCAGACGGAGCCAGGAATGAGATCGATTAGCTAAAGGTGGACCTGAATAGTGCCATCAGGGTCAGAAAACTTCACTGAAATGTCTTTAAAACAGCAGTTAAACAGTGTGGAACCCCCAGAACCTGCTCAAATCTGTGCTGGTGGTCTAGATCAGGACCCAGATCAGGCTGAATAATTAGCCTATGGATGTTAGATTGAGAAGTTACTCTTAAACAGTTCCAGAGTTGATAGTTTCCTCACCTTGGTCTCACTGCACACATTGACGTCAAACCTCTGCAGGATCTCCACGACGGCCAGCTTCATGGTCACCAGAGCGAACCTCATTCCAATACAGTTCCTGGGTCCTGCACCAAACGGCATGTAGGTATAGGGGTCCACACTCTCCTTGTTCTCCTTATTGAACCTGCGGTGGGGAGGAAGAAGGTGGGGGTGGGGGGTTAAGGTGGGGTCCCTAATTACAAGTAGAAGTAAATGTCCTGGAGAAATACACATTTTGTGAAAAAGATTTGTTTTCAGTACTCATGTATTGATCCTAAACACTACGGAAGGAAATTACGTATTGAAACTATGTGATCAGTACTGATAATATATACTGATACTATATAATCGGTACTCGTATCATTTACTAATAATATACTGATACTATACCGTTACCATTCTCAATACAGATATTAAACTGTGTACTCATTACTATATATGAGCATACAGAGTACTGATTCTGAATCATACTGAATACTGATATGATATACTGATACTATATACCAAGTACTGATATATACCAATCCTATATACTCAATACTCATATTAAACACTGATACTAAAAGTATATTACTGATACTTTATACTCAATATGGATATTATTTCCTAATATTGTATATTTTATACTGATACTAAACACTGAAACTGTATACACTATACATTAGATTCCACGAGCTTAAATTACAGTTTTCTTAATAATTTAGCATACCAACATTCATAAAATATTATATATTGGCATGAAAAAAGCTGTGGGCCTCGTCTGCCACGGCCCCTCATGCATTATAAAAGATTTTGTAAAATAATAAAATATGACTCAATAATGTAGGCCAAACGTTGTTGAAAATTCTCAAATATATTTATATGCATAAATAAAATGCTAATAACCTCACCTGTCAGGGTTGAAGGTGTCTGGGTCGGGCCAGTATTCCGGGTCTCTGTGGAGGGGATACGTGGGGACCACCACGACGGTTCCTTTGGGGATGGTGAGGCCATTGATCTCCACCGTCTTCTTGGAGACTCTCTCCAGCCGAGCTGCGATGGGGTAGAGTCTGAGGGACTCATTCAGTGCAGCGTCCAGATACTCCATATTCATCACCGCGTCGTACTGAATCGGAGTCTACAGGGACACAGAATCCCACCACGGTTTGTGTGTGTTTGTGTGTATACATGTGTGTTTATACGTGTGTATGTGGGGTATGTGGTTCATGTACATTATTGGGGAAGGTCTGGTCGATCTCCTGCTGAAGTTTCTTCATGGTCTCAGGGTTGGTGGCGATGTTGTAGAAGAGGAACATCAGAGTGCTGCTGCTTGTCTCGTAACCAGCGAAGATGAAGATCATGGCCTGGGAGAGGATCTCGTGATCCGTCAGGCCTACAGAGAAAGAAGATACAGATGAACGTAAAGAAATTGTAACAAAAAAAGACACAACGTTCAAACAGTGCTGGACAACAGACCTCTGGGAACATCTCTGGTCTAATCGCCGGTTCCAAACTCAGGAAACATGCCCAAACTCAATCAGGAGACATCTTAAAAGGGTTTATTTTCAGGTCATATTCAATATAATACGGTGATCTGGGTAAGGGTTTCATTGTATCCCTCTTAAATGTTACAACATAAGGAAGATGGTCCAAAAGAGACATGACGTCCCACCATAGAAACAGAAGCAGAATTACCATGAATTGCTTCTTTTCCATGTAGAGTGTCTTTCCCATTTACAGCCTCCTTTCCATTCACGCCTTCTTTAACCAACTTCTGTGAGTCGATCATCAACTGGAGGAAATCCACTCTCTTCTACAAGACAGAGAAACCCTCCGTTCAGATGATCATCGTGACCATCCTCATCATCCCAGCAGCAGACTCATGGCCTGAAGACCCTGTAGACGTACCTTATTGTCTTTGGAGACGCGTTGTGACTTGATCTTCTGCAGGGAGGCGTAAAAGAAATCTAAAACTGCAGATGGGAAGAAGCTGAAGTCCATTTTCTCCAGCAGAGGGGCGATGATGGGGAACAGAGCTGAAAACATACAAGTCTCATTTTTAATATCTCTCTTAGAGCTTCTTTTCCAGGCTTACGAGCTTCAACTGAGAATCTGTAAAGGGAACAGACCAGAGCACACCTAAGTTTGGGGTACATTGTGTGTGGGAGCAGTGTGTGTGGAGGCAGTGGGTGGAGGAGGTACTTCTCAAGTATACCTCTAGCACTGGTAGCACTGATAGTCCTGGGATTTAAAAACAATGATCTTCTGATCCACCAACTGTCACTAAGAGGAACCACCAAACTGTGCTGGACTCTGGACCACCAGGAACAGAGCTGGACGCCCCTGGTCCAATTGCCTGTTACAAACTCAATCAGCAAACATGTCCTCCAGATGATGTTCCTTTGTCTTGTAATTTTAAGTATAATAGCTTTGAGTTGGGTGAGGGTCGTTGTTTGAGGGATTTCTTCTTACCCTTCTTAAAGGCTGCAACAGGTGATGTGGTTTATATAATCATTTGAACATATTATTAACATAATATATAATACAATTTCTTACCAACAATGAGGAAGAGCGGATTGAGGAAGTCAAACTTCAGCATCTTCTTGATGTTGGTGACAAACGGGTCCTTGGGGTTGTTGAGGGAGTCGATGTCGACGCTGAATGCTGTGCTGGTCACCACGTCCATACTGTATGCTCCGAAGAACCTGAAATTATATTTGACATCTTCAGATATAGAGTAGTTCTGTATCTCCATTTATGGAACTCCAGCACATTTAGCATCAGTTCCACCTGTTCCATCGTAGCTGGTTAGCTTCACACGTCTTTAGTCGTCGCATGCTGTGGATGTCAGAGGACAGGTGTTTCTATAGCAGTATGCTAACAAACACTATCTACTGATGTGGTTCAGATGTTCTACAATTTCTTTGCTGGATTCAGCCTCAGAAACATCGTCTTCAGAGGTGTAGACTGTCCAAAATAACTTTATATTAAAGTTACCACAGCTTACACTAAAATGACCACAGCTTTCCGAATCTACCATCCACTTAGACCTGGCTCTCTTATTCCTGAACGTGGTTTGAAGCTGTAGGTACTTGTGTGTTTTCCAACAGAGTTCCCAGGGATTCTCCTGTTCTGTGTTCCTAAATGTTCACTACAGTTTTTACCTCCACTGTACTTTACTGTCTTCCACTGATCCACTGCTGCCCCCTGGTGGTTTATTAATGAAGTGGCCTATGCTGCACTAAGCAGGACCTTACTTACTCTTTGATGTCTGCTGCTTCTCCTCGCTCTGATGTCTTCTCCAGACTTTTGACCAAAGTCTGAGAGTTGGACTTCATTATCCCGAACATCTGAGCAGAAATACAAGTGATATACAAACATATACCAACATGTTTATGGAAATAATACCAAGAATAAACGTTCAGGGTGAATAACTCGAGATTAGCGATGTCATGATCCTTCTTAATAGTTTGTGATGTGTGTAACTGGTGGGTCACACACCTCCTTCAGTCTTCCGCTGGTGAAAGATGGCGAGAGAACGCTACGGATTCTCCTCCAGTCCTCGTCCTCCACGATGGACACCGCGTCATACATAGGGCCATTCAGGCGAAAATTCTGAATCGAAGATCAAACTCAAATCAGTGACCCTTTTAACCACCACCGGAAACCAAAACCCACCAACCCCCCACCGGTCCCGGGAAGCGAGGGGATCCGTACTCGTCTGTTGGTGAAGAGGGAGTAGCACTCCTTGACGAGGATGGATTTCAGGATCTCTTTGTCCATGACACACAGGACGGGCTGCCTTGCGTCATATATGCTACAAAAAGAAACAAAATCTCAGAATTCGCCAAGCCTCCCAACTCTACAGGCTCCACCCACCAATTCTTCTATAACAAAAATGACTAGGTGACACAGTAATGCGAGAGAAAACATTAACATTGGGTGGATGGGTTTTTATCACCTTTATGTGTTTTTATTTAGTCCTAAATGCCCTAACGAGACGCCTGGTGATGCAGTAGCTGGTCCAGGCAGGCCGGACAACAAAGAGTCACCTAATGCTAATATTATGGTTAAAGTGTGACACAATGTGCAACACTATCAGATTACTCTTCTTTATTGGTTTACTGGTGCTGGCAAGACTTAGAGAAGGGCATTAACAGTGGATTAACGAAAGATACTGCAAAATACTTTAGAACTACATTATATTAAGTAAATCTGCGGTTAAAACACACAAACGTAGAAATACAGCAGAAATACATGAATATACCTTGACTAAAATTTGGGCTGTTTTCATCTCAGTTTCAGGGTTTTTCATGAACCTTTAAACTATTAAAGTAGTGTTTTTCAAACCGCCCCCTACTGGACAGTGGTGGACCTGCAAGATGGCAGTGAATTTTTGA
The DNA here is from genome assembly GCA_037577295.1 of Ladigesia roloffi. Lineage (NCBI taxonomy): Eukaryota > Metazoa > Chordata > Actinopteri > Characiformes > Alestidae > Ladigesia > Ladigesia roloffi. The sequence goes on along the minus strand of JBBKCR010071535.1, from coordinate 866 downwards.
TTTGCAAAAATGTATAAAAAGTCCCTCTCAGGTCACTCAGTCTACACACAGAAAATACGATAATCAAATTTTATCTCAGGAAAACTGCAACAACCTGCAATTACCTACACACTGAAAGTGTGAGGAGGAAATGGCACTAGAAACAGATCACTATTCTTTATCAGATAACCGGTGATCTCACCGCAAACATGGACACGCCGTGGTTAACGAGATTCTGAAAACTCATTACGAGAGGATTCACAGAAAGATTCTGTAAAGATTCTGCGCAGTAGAAACTACAAACACACCGCAGTGTGTGAAGATTACGCCGACAACGCACCAAGGTCATTAAATACAATAAAAATACGGCATGTTGTTGTGTGTAAATATTTACTCACCCCCAGACTTTCCCATATTTCTTAAAGCACTCTAAATCAAAATTCTGGAACCCCTGAAAACGGAAAACAGAATAAGTACGTTTACGTTTCTGCGTTATTATGTATGTGTTAGGTGTGTTTGTGTATCTCTGTGTGTGTGTGTGCGCGCATGTGTGTGTGTGTGTGTGTGTGTGTGTATCTAGCACACCTTTTTGTATTCCAGCATGGTTCCTATGAAGGGTAAAGGTTTAGGTCCAGGAATCCCCAGCTTTTTAAACACCCCATGTGGCCAATATCCATACCTGAAAACACCCAGAACTGAGTCTTCAGTAAACAGGAAGCAGAATTAATTAAAGGTGAAACCATACAGTAATTAATTAAAGGTGAAACCAAACAGTAATTAATTAAAGGTGAAACCGTACAGTAATTAAATAAAGGTGAAACCGTACAGTAATTAATTAAAGGTGAAACCGTACAGTAATTAATTAAAGGTGAAACCGTACAGTAATT
>JBBKCR010071525.1:0-10101 GCA_037577295.1 Ladigesia roloffi | reverse complement strand
CTCTTTTTAATCTTAATACAGGATATTTGCATGACAGTTGCGATGACATTTTTTTTTCTGGAATGCATTGTAATTCTCACATTACCAACAACAGCAGAACCACCAACTGAATCAAAATCCTTTGTGCAGAACCAGCGTTGTCCTCCTTGCAATTGAGTATAAATTTTTTAAATGTTACCCTCATGCTTTAGTTATAATATATATGAGTGTTAATGAGACCTCCACTTATTGGGTGGAGCCGGATGTTTTTCTTTTTCGTGTCTTTTTCTATTTTTGTTTCTTTATTTGGTTTCTTGTCAGTGGTCTGTGGTGTGGGCCTGCCATCCTGGAGTCTAAATTTCCTGGGCAGTTCCAGAGGAGTGGTCATGACGGCAGAAAGTACATGTGCCAGCAGGACTAGGTAAAGGACTTTGCTAGGCTCAGTGTAATCTTGTAGTTAGGTAATTGTACAATACATGGTGTGGCATATATTAACTGTTGGTGGTTTGTCCCCTGCCCTATGACCTATGTTACAGCCTGAATGTATAATCTTGCTGCGTCAGGGTAATTTGTATTCACAGAAGCCGAAAAACTAAAGCTTGTTGGTAAAAAAAAAAAACCTGTTGGTAAAAAAAACCCAGAAAAAGTTAAGAAAAGAACTAGAGATACACAGACTTGTCAATGGCAAAGTCAGAGTTTATTCGCATGACTGGCATAGATTGCATCTGGAGAAAAAAATGTAAATATTATAGAAGCAAAACCAACAGAACATGGGTATTCCAGCACCAGAGTTGGGAATCACTGCTGTAGCATATATGAAATGGGTTTTGGCTTTACTTGTTGGTAAACAACATATATGGTTAAAATGACATGGGAGCCTGGTCAGCTCATTGAACTGAAATTTCCGGCACGGGGCACCAGACTGAAGGATTACTGCCTCTATTTTTGCTGTTGTTCCAAAAGAAAAAAACATTGATGGTATGGGGATATCCTGACAGGAACACTCTATTCTCCGCCTAGGGAGCATGGTGACCTTCATGCTCATGCACCCCGGCTTTTTCCATTCCATGCAGCATGAGACGTGAATACTCCAAATGATTTAATCCCTGATTTGCAAATAGCTTTCTTTACTCTCTAGTCTCATCATACCTCTTTAGGCTCAAGCAAGTGTCAACATTAGACTGTCTATTGCCTTTAGCTACCATCCTGTTGATGTAATAGGGCACCTTACTGTCTACAACATATGCCAGTAGACAACTTCAGGCACTCACACACATGAGCCACTTCGGGAATGGCTATACATTTTTAACTATGTGTGTGTAGTATTTTTAAGCATTAAATAACACCTGAGGGCATAAAAGAAACCTACACATTTTTGGGAACTAAATTAAAAATACATATCTATAATTTTAACTACTGCAGTACTGTTCCTATTTCAATAAGGTTTTGTTGAAAACTGAAGGATTACGTTTTTTAAATGCCAAATTAGGATATTTTTATCAGTGGTAATTTGGTAAGAGGCAGCTATGGTTTTCCCATTGGTTTGCACTTGCTTGACTTAAGTCCCAACATGTAACATTACATTACCATTAACATAGTTAATAAGTGACAGAGAAATTATCCAGTCATATTTTATTTCACACTGGGTGGGATAGGTTTGTTGTAGCAGTAGCATAACCAAAATTTGCTTCAGGCAGTGACAATCAGTCCTATCTACCCTGAAAGCTCCCTGAAGAAATGCTAAATACAAAGTAAAATATTTGTAAAAAATGTTTTTCACAAGTTTGGGGTAACACATGGAATGTATTTTACAAGTTTTAGACTTCTGTGTTTATAATAAAAAGGAACAAAAATTGTAAATTTGTAAAGCCATCCACTTACACAAGTAGATTTCCATTTTGTTGCAAAAAAAATTGCCGTTCTTTTTTTTTTTCTTTTTTTTCTTTTTTTTTTACTGCTTTTATATTTATAAACATTTTCAGTTTTAATCAATTTTTTATTTTTTTTTGCCAACTGCTACAGCAGTGATATTTCTAATAATACAGGTACTTGTAAACCAATACTAAAACATTTTCTAAAATGCTGTAAATTTAATTTAGTTTTGGGGTCCATCTCCAGATCACATTATTAAAAGTGACTTCTGGTATGACGCGGCTTCGTCCAGATGCCTTCTTGACATCTCCGCTCAGACTGTGCGTTATTATAGTTTTTTATGCGTTTTACTTAATGATCCAAATTCTGCCAGTCTAATAGTTTATGACAGTATTACACTTCTCAACATCATAAACAATCTAGCACAAGCAATCTCAGACACTTTTAAACAAGACCCGTCGTGGCCGACCGCGATTCTAAGAGGCTCGGACCAACACAAAGGACACAACGCTTGCTCAACGTGCAGAACAAAGAAAAGCTGGGGGACACGCGCCGGCGTCAGAAACAGACTGAGACAACAATCGTATCAAGCACCACTGCATAGTATCTTGCTGGCTAATGTACAGTCACTGGAGAACAAGCTGGACGACCTAAAGGCCAGAGTTACATTTCCAAAAAGATGCGAGGGATTATAATATTCTGTGCTTCACAGAAATATAGCTGACCCCCACTGTGCCAGACTGCGCTGTTAGTCCGTCGGACTCATTCTCAGGAATCAACACGGATAGGACGGAAGAGTCGGGAAAAATCAAAGGTGGAGGTGTATGCTCCATGGTCAACAATAAGTGGTGCAATGCCAGGAGCGTCTCTAATATCTCCAGCGGCTGCTCGCCTCACTTGGAACACCTGAGCATAAAATGCCGCCTGTTTGACCTGCCCCATGAGTTTTCTTCGGTCATCGCCACAGCGGTCTACATCCTTCCCCATTGGATCATTGCTATACCCCGTACGAGCACAGCTACAAAGCCGTTTCTCAACCAGCTTTCGTGAAATCGGACCACAGCACCAGTATAAACAGGACATACGCAGGGAAGAGGTGGTCAAGAAGGAGGTGAAATGCTGGTTTGCCCAATCAGAAGCTACGCTGCAGTACGCGCTCGATGATGTTGACTGGGACATGTTCCGGCGTGAACAATGTCAACGAGTTTACGAACGTAGCAGTTAGCTTTGTTTGGGCGCTAGCGAGGGGATGAGGCCAACAGTGAGGATCAAGGCTTTTCCAAACCTGAAACCATGGGTGGACACATCCGCGCTGCCATGGACGCGGGTCTAGCCACAGGCGACATGAGCGCCTACGGCATACGACGCACGGTGAGAGATGCCAAACATAGTTACATGGAGCGTCTAGAGTCTCACTTTCACCAGAGAGACACTCGAGGCATTTGGAACAGGCTGCGCATCATCACTGGCTACAAGGCCAAGGACAGTGGTACGATCAGCACTGACTCTGCTTTCACCAACGAGCTGAACGAGTTCTTTGCCCATTTTGAGGTTTTCCAGGCGGCCAGTGCTAACTACAGCCTGACAACAGAGCACAGCGTGGTCATCAGCAAGGAACGAGTGGTCAGCATTGCAGAGCATGAGGTACGTGCTGCGCTGAGAAAGGTGGACACTGGAAAAACAGCTGGACCAGACGGAATTACAGGTCGACTGCTGCGCTGACCAGTTAGCGGGGGTGTTCCCTTCAATTTTCAATGAGTGCCTTGCAAAGTCTGTGGTCCCCCAGTGCTTCAAAAGTTCCATCATTGTCCCCGTGACCAAGAACAACAAGCCCTCATGCATGAACGACTACCTCATACCTAATTTCAGGTCTGTTCATAAAATTGTAATGTACATGCTGCTACACTTTGCTATTGCTCTGGTCAAGCTGGTACTTCACTCTGACCTATCATTTGTAACACACCCTGCTTCATCTTTATGTTTTTCATTGCTGTGCTAGCTGGATAATATTGCACAGTGCACTTTAACATTCTTTTGCATATTCCATTTGCACACAGTAAATTCTACTGCTTAACTTATTTAAATACATATCCATATGCAGTCTTAACTGTTTATATTAGATTTGCTATTTTCAGTTGTGCTTATATTAAGCACATACATACATGTACATATTTCTTATTTCGTGTTTATTTTTTGCTTCTAATTCCAGATTTTATTTCTTGTTTATTTTGGTGTCTTAATTCCAGATTTTACTTTTAATTTAAATTGTCTTCAAATATAATATGCACAGTAAAAAGGAGCGGTTCAGGACACATTTCACTGCGTTTTGTACCTGTATGACTATGTATGTGAAAAATAAAAATCTTGTATCTGAATCTTGAATTTTTAAAGCAACTGTTTTTAAAGCAACTTTTAATAATCAAAACAGTTTCAAACTGTCATTTCAAAACAGTCATTTCCATTACAGTGAGAAAAAGAAAGCTACTCAATTTCTGTTGTTTATTTTCATTGTGGGGAGATTTTGTTCCTCTAAACTTGAGCTTTAAACATTACTGGAGAACAAGGAGGATCTCTATAATAACTCATAATTACACATAGGGAAAGGATTTCACAACTTTTTAGGAAGTGGTGGATGCCAATGAGTTCAATAATATCATTGCCACCACCCCACTCCCTGATGTCAAATTTCATCTTAATGAAAAGAACATCAGCAATATAGATTTGAAATAAAAATGCTTCATACCACAAATTGTGTGATCCCCAACTCCCCTTTCAAAGGCCAGAAGCAAATACTTCCTGCATCAGATCATCTATAAGCAATTAGTGCATTAATACGATCTCTAATCATGTCCACACATAATTGAATCTCATTTCAGAGGCCTCTGGCTGCAGGCCCATAGCAGTCTCTCTTGCTCCAGCTCTGCTACTATTAGCTAGTTCTATAGGCCATTACCCATCACAGCACAGTTACAAAACACACTAGACTAGGACACTGGCCTTCGAGCTCTCTGCTTAACCTTGATAATGACAACTCCTCACTAATGCTTTATGCTCACTTACCTCTAGGGTGAACCAATCTCTTGTACTTCCAAAGTTTTCAGGATTTTATAGGTGTTCTGATCTTTCTTCTGGAAATTGTCCATTTCACATAAGAAGACCCTGAAAAACCCTTTTAATATTTAAGGAACTTTCACAAACTGTAAAGTTTATATACTAACTTTTCAAACTGAGTGTCTTCAAGACCTTATACCAAAAAGAAAAAATGTAATCATGTTTTTAAATAGGCTTATTAATTTCCAACAGGATTCTCTGGTTTCCTGCAGAGATTCTCTTGTTTAAGATGAGTAAAAACACTTTTATTACAACAATTGAGAAATGGCTAGTCATACTATAGAAAGCCAGCTACCTCAGTATGTGGAAACTTTATTTTGAGATATGTTTTTCCCCTTTAATCTCTATCTGATCTGTGGAAAAATATATATTTGGTGTCCACATTAATGTATAAGGATATAAACGTATTTTATGACTAAGGTGAGCGTTGCTAAGAGTATCTTGTTTGTATTAATATGCATGTAGACTCTAAAAGGATTTCCTATGGCTATAGAATATCCTTCCATATTGCATGCTGTGTGTTGTAGTAAGAGAACACTGGTAAAGACTGCAACATAAAACATGCCAAAACACTTTAGGCAGTAATTAAACTTACAGAATCAGAATCAGAATCAGAAAACTTTATTTATCCCGAAGGAAATTGTTTACATGTTTTGTTCTACTTGATGGACAGCCTCTTGTACATGTACATGTACATAAATAGCATTTTAAAAATGGCTCTATTTAGCTCCAAAAATTGAAATAATTTGAAGTAATATCCTCCAGAGAATCCTTTTTCCCTAAGCATGAGCTCTCTCTCTTTAACGCCGCCTAATAAGAACAGGAGGAAAGAGAATGTTAGCAATAAAAAGTGGGCAGATATCTTTAATTCATGATGGGAAGGTTTATTTGCTCCTACTGGTCCTAGCAGCTGTGGGTGCCAGACCACATGGAACCAGTGAGTTTGTCTAAGCAGTCTGATCAGAAGATAGGCACTGCTGCTGGCGACAATGGAATGCGTACAGGAAGGACAGGCAAGTTCTTGGAGGGAGCATTTCTGGCCAGCAGAGGAAATGGCATTGATGACTCACAGGCAGCAGGGGAAGTTAGCTAACTCTCATTCATGCTCACTGCCGTGTAAAAATAAAATGTACACATATAGATCCAAAACATTGCGTACAGACCCTTAGGCAGACCCACACAACCTTGGATAAATAAACGGTCATACACTTTTTTCCTTCCCCAAACCCACTAGCCCTTCTCTATTTTTTTGAAGGCTGTCTTTGCTTTGAAAGTGGGGTGGGTTGCCTAGAGATCCCTATTATTGAAAGGGTCACTGCAATCAGGCACTACATGCTTTTCATAGCACACAAACTTCTCAGCAAACAATGGAGATCACACAGGGCCAGTTCCTGAGGCATTCATCGGTACTCGCACAACATGTCACTTTGTGTCTCACCGCATGCACACTGCACAATAGTAATGTGCTTTTTCAGCCACTGCCCCATAGAAGGACAGCCAGAACAAAACAATTTATCTCCATTTGCTTTGTCATCCAAAGCACATAAATACTCAATCACTTCTCTTGGCATCACTGAACCAAGCAGATGTCATAGGCATTAACCGAAAAGGACAGCCTTACAATACTACCCAGTTCTTCCTCACCTCAGTCCTTAGACTGTGTGCTGAGCTGGAACAATTTCTTGTTTCTTTTTTTTGTTCATTGTACTGTCAGGTGCCCACGTTCATCAGTGCTCTTGCTTCCATACAAAACTTGTTCCTTCCATCGCACTCCATGAAGGGAGCTGCCAGAGGACATGAAAGCCTGAGCGTGGCGGCAGCAGACAAAACAAACACTAAAAGAGACGTAATTATCCCCAGGTGTCAAAATAGCTTTCTCCAAAGCAAGAGCCTATCTTTTAAGTGGAAACAAACAGCATTGTCAAGTTCCCAATGTGAGGGATTGTGTGCATGTTTAATGGATAGTCTCTGGGGAGCAGGCTGCAGATCGAAGGTAAATCGTGACCAATGAAATGCAACTCATCAAACTTGAAACATTTCTGATGAAATTGGCAGAAACCCTTTTTTACAGCTCTACAGACTGAACACTTTTGATGTAGGGAATGTCCCCACTGAAACCAAATTGTAAATTTCAAGCAAAACTAACTTTGTGCTTTGGTTGATGTCAGACTTCCTGTTTTGAAGTTGAATCATTGAAAACAATTATATGTATCAGAGTCAAGTGGACTGTCATTAAAAACATAAAACTGTCATCACAACCTTCCTTTTGCAAAGGAATCCAACATCAGTGGCTGTCAAATGTATTTATCCAACTAATGGGCTGAGTATCGCTCTCACTTTTGAAGACCTCTGAAAACCATCATCCTTTGCACTGCTCACATATAATTTCACAAATTACACTTTTATGATAGATCTGGATGTTGATATGTCTGTCTAACTTGGTGAAAATCAATAATAAACTATGATTCTTTTACTTTTTGCTTTAAAAAATCTCTGGCTGCAGGGAGCGAGAAGTTTAGTGCCAAAAAAACAGTAGGAGAGTAAACAGTACTGGGAGGAGTGCTATGTGTCAAGCAGCCAAATGACTTCACACATGAAAAGGGTGGGATACACAGGAGGAAATGATGGAGCCAGCGCTCCTTTTCCAATTTCCGTTAACTCTGCTCTTTCAAGTTCAACAAGCTTGTCTGTCTCTTTGTGCAGAACAATGACTTTATAAACTCTTACAACAGCACGGAGAGTCAGTCTGATTCTTCTTTCTCTAACAATCCACTTGTTTAAAACACTGGGTCATATATGGGCTAGAACAGAATAATATGGATAATATTTAAGAACCTATTTTTCGTCCCCTGAATGGTTAATTGCTGAATGTACTGTACATGTGGTGTGCTAAATACAATAAAATGTATTTAAGTTTGTGTAAACTGCATTAAACACCAAGAAACAATTGAAAAACTATTAACGTTATTAATAAATTGGGGCCAGAGACCAAACTTTTCCTGATATGTATTTCCAGAATAGCATTGTCGGCACATTTTCAGTCTTGAGATTTACCATTTAATATGTTTTAGGATTAAGATTTGACTGCACATGTTTTTACAGACCCATTCATATAATATTGGCACTTAAAAATTAAGTAAAGTAGTTACAAAGGAAACTTTTAAATCACGTTATACTGCTTTTATTCTAGAACAGTAAACAAGTAGCTCCACTTTCAACAGTTTTTTCCAGACTAGGTTTCAAGAGAGCATTCCTTCCCAATACATTAAACACTGTTACAGTTCCTGCTTCAAAAGACACAGGCATGGATAAGAGACAAAGAGACAAAACTGATTGTTGCATCTCTATATGACCATAATTCATCTCAAATTCAGAACCTAAATCAGAATTAAACTAAGAAAAGCAGAGCAGCCTAGCAGACAGGGCAGCCCTCTCTTAACCCATTTAATCCCACCAGCTAAAATTGTTGTCTTTTTTGTGTTTTGGAAGCTCTAAAAGTGTAAAAGAAAGAAATAAACGGTTGTCTCCTCTAAATTGTATCAATATTGTGTGACTTGTGTGAATGGAGACATGGCCATGCCCCTTTACATCTGGCCTCTCTGGAAAGAGATGTCTGCCTCAATCCTGTACAAGAGAAAGTATAAAAAATACCTTAAATTACAGATATTGCTAAAATATTTGGTAGACCTATTTCATACAGAGTCTACTACTACCAATATTTAAGGAGAATTATATGTCTGCATTCATATTTTCACCCTAAGAACAGTCAATGTAAGCATGGCTACATTTGTTGCCGCTAGTATAACATATATTCATAGTGGTAGTTTTGCCCATCCAGAGTGTTAGGGGACCTTCACTTAGGCCACCAGGGGTCCATTCTGCAGTGGGAAGGCGGCTCCATCCACGGCCTCCAAACACACTCTTAGAAAACTTAAGTAGAATTTTAGCAAAAAAACAAAAAAACAAAACAAAAAAACAGTATTCTGCGGATTGTAATTGAATTGTAATGGTTGCTGTTGTCTCAGCCTTTTCCTTCTACAGTCTAGTGGAACCCAGAAAAAACAAAAATGATCCAACAGGGCCTGTGGGGAGACCAGCTGGGACGCTGCGGTGGGATCTGCCCCACTGTGCCGTGTGACTGGTCACAGAGGGTCTGGAGGTTCCCTACCCATGTTGTGGGTGTAAATAGGTCAAATTGAAGAATTTGTTTACATTTACACTATGTGGTTTCCCAATGGCAACAATTGATGTTAAGTTTAAAACCTACATTTTCACTAACATGACCAACATGATATGAAAAAATTAAACCATATTATGCATTAGGGAAGACTAAGGAGTATAACGCATACACTTATTTTCCAGGGAAAATTTTGAGATTAAACGAGTTAACTCTTCCTCCCATTACTCATTCAGTGATTCACAGATATTTTAGGACTTATTATAGGCAGATCGCGCAACAGAATATCTCTCTCCACTCAACGTATGCTGTTATACATGTCCAACATTTATGCAGTGCTAGAGTGTTTTCCACTATGACAGCATTTCTACCCACAAAATCAAGCTGTCTAAATCTGTGGCACTACCATTCAACATCTTTGCTTTTGCTTCTGTAATGGTTATTTCTCAAATTCAGCTCCAGGAACGTTAGGAAATCTTAAAAAGAAACCTCTCCGGGTTTTGAATATGTGTGGGGTCTTTTTTTGTTGTTTTGTTTTGTTTATTTGCAAGTAAAATTAAAAATTCTCTCTTGCTGTAACTGTTTCAAACTTTCTTGAATATTTAGGTTGAAGCTTCTTCGGTGTATTCAATAACCATTTTCCGTTAGCACAAAAAGCACGTAGGGTAAACATGGAGTTGTGCACTGTCCTTTGCAAACAAGATTTGCATCCTTCAAAACTTTACCCTTGACTAGGCACTCAAAACTCAAAATTGCTGTGACTTCTCTGATGTTTTCACTCCTCCTCAGATAAGAACTCTCACAAATGTTAAATATTCTTTATTCTATATTTCAACTGGTTAAAATATACAATTTTTTTGTGCAGGTGGTAACCAAAGATGATCAAATTGATATGCAGACAATGGTTAACTTGTGCAGCTGCCTTTTGACTTCTTTTAGCACAACACAATGGCTCCACAATG
>JBBKCR010071514.1:0-10101 GCA_037577295.1 Ladigesia roloffi | reverse complement strand
AGAGAGAGAGAGAGAGAGAGAGAGAGAGAGAGAGAGAGAGAGAGAGAGAGAGAGAGAGAGAGAGAGAAAAAGAAAGAAAGAGAGAGAGAAAAAGAAAGAGAGAGAGAGAGAAAAAGAAAGAGAGAGAGAGAGAAAAAGAAAGAGAGAGAGAGAGAGAGAGAGAGATGTAAATGTAAAAAAGGCGGAAGCTGTAGTATAATTCAACTATAAATAGGATTTACCTACCAAAACCATTCGGGTAAATCTAAATTTCATATGAACAAATGAGGAAACACAATGTTTCTCAATAAGTGAGCTATGACAATCAAAGCTAAATGAACCTAGCTTCCTCTCTCGGTCTCTCTCTGCCAGCACTCATGTCAGAGTTTAGGATGTGTGCTTTTTTATCAGCTGATTGGCCTGAAGTCCTCTTGCAATTACTGCCAGTTCACTGGAGCTAACCTTGACACTGAGTCATACTCTGTGCAAGGATGCTGGGCAAACAAACTCGTAACAGCAACTACATTTATATCAGTATCCTTATACACTGTTGTATATGACAGACAAATATATATACAATTAGAACTTATCCATTATTGTAACTTATGCAAAACATTGTACCCTACTTTAAAGAGAACTTCCACATTATTTAAAATTCCTGCATAATGAAATGGCTACAGTGTAGGCATGGTCATTCAGATTGATTAGATGTGAAATGGTCCCATCCAGAGAAACACATAGAATCTGAAACAGCCAGATTACAAATAGACTGCCTGATCCCGGGAAAAATGTCTTACGACTCTTTGCACTACATGTTCAGCACATTTTCATACAAGAAGTGCTTTACATATTGCATGATTCACAGAAAAGGAGACACAGTAAATACAATGAAAACTAAAACTATACAGTGAAAACTAAAAAACACAACGAATAACTAAAACAATAATGTGTGCTTTGCAGGCTAGTCTCTCTGGCCCTCTAAATGAAGAGAAAAACTATTGAGACCTTATTGACATCAAATTTTAGGAAGTTTCCATGCTGTGGAATATTCTAAAACCTGATCAAAATTCCTCTAGGATATTCTTTCTTTAAAGAGGACAAATTACGCAAAACTCATTTTAGTTATAATAGGGCTATGGGCTACAAAACTTGGGCTACATGAAGTTTTTACACAAAATCAGTCTCCAGTCCCTTTCAATATTAGACATTTAGGGGCTTTGTCACTTTTATGCCCCAGGTAAATTGAAAGGCTAAAATAGTCCCAAAAAATCTACTTTTTTGGATTTACCCCTACCTAATCATATCTAAAATACATACTCCATCTCAGAAGATGGGAAAATATGGTATATATGTAGTTATGGGGTTTTATCACCTACATTGTAAAGAAAAAATGAGTTGGTATATTTCTCTACAATGCCCCATTTCACATTAATGACACTCAACCATTCAACTATGCAGGAATGTTCTACTTTCAGATTCAGAGCTGTGATTGGATTACAGCATGTCTGTGGAATCAAAGCATCGCTGCTCAAAATTAGTCCAAACATATACATACAAGAACATATAAGTCACTCTTTAACATCAACAAACACTTGACAACGGAAACCACAATGGAGATCCATCCAGAAAGGCGAGACAGCAAGAGAGTAGAAGGACATGGATTGGGATAAAACGACTGTTAAACAATCAACAGACGTGATAAGTAAAAATACAAGAGAGAAACAGGGAGAGAGTGAGAGAGAGAAGTAGCATGCAGAATTAGGCAGGCATGAGCTGAGTCTGTAGGTTTCTGTTCTCCAGGGTTGGTCAGTGTTCCAAAAGAAAGAAGAAAAAAGGGCCAAAGGAGACACAAAGAGATGGCCAAAGCAGGAGAATAACGGTTGACATGCAGATGTTGAGACCACCAGCACATGTGCTCTCCTGTCACTCTCTTGATTGGACTGCAGCTGATTCATCGAAGAAGCTGTACATCAAGTGCTGTGTGGGGCAGCCTGAATTTTGAGGCATCTTGCATTCACAATGTTTACAATGGCCCACTTTTTGCTGAAGGGCCAGAGACTTATTATACGAACAACCATGAAGACTAAATCAAGCCATCAGGCCTCCTCAGGTATTCCAGGATATTTTTGAGCATTTTTCAGCCAAACCGGAGAGCATCTGGCTCACAGCTGCGACTACAGGACAAGGAGGCAAAGAGGTGCTGGAGCTGAACATGGATTGGAGCTCTGGCAGATCCGCCTCTTGGGGCTCGCTCCTCTCGGGGCTCGATCTGAAGCTTGTGTCTGTTGTTTCAATCTGCTTCGGCATGCGCATGCTTTGAGGTGAGGCGAGGCAGGACAGCAGAGGGGTCAGGGAACGATGCCTCCTCACAAACTGAGCTTGCTCTTAATGATCTCCCAACCATACAAAACTTCTTGCACCAGAATACGCAAAAAATCATCACTGTCATGAGAAAATGTCTGTTGAAAACATCCTACCCCCTTCAGATCTACAGAAGTCAAAAGAGTAAGATTTTCAGATTTTAAAGATCAGAAAGTTGAAAGATGAGAAAATCTCCTTCTGATTTTCATAACAGTAGTAATTGTTGTGAAATCCTACAGTGGACAGAATGGATATAACAAAAATGACTCATCAGATGAGAAGGACAAGAAGCTAGCAGGGTCTCAACGTATCTGTCTGGACCAGAGTTAGGCTTCTATTCTCCGGCTGTATTGATAAAAGTCAGGATCACTGATTTCCTGATCATTTTGTTCAATGACCAAGGTTACAGTGATGCTGGCTTGATTGTGTTTAGACTACAGAACAGTGGTTAAACTAACAGTCAGAACTATTTTTACAATACTGGAATGGACAGTGGCTGACTGGAATATTTGTATGGGAAAACAGAGAAACAAATATAAACAAAAAAGGAAATTGTCAAACCAATAAGGCTGAAGCATATAACACTGTATTACAGAATACAGTAACAGAACACAAGTCTAGTTATTAGACAGAATGCTCTGTATTTTGTCTGTCTATTCATTGTGCACAGTGTAAATTACAAATGTGCAAGAAAGCAGAACCAAACGAAAAAAAAAAGAATTTTTCTCATGACAGTGAACTTAGGCCCTTAACACCTAATGCTCAATGTAATCTAACTTTAAAAATAATCTTAATGGGATGTCTTACCTCAGATATTAACCACCATAATGATGAACAAAGCCCCATTTAACATGAATCATCATAACTTTCAACTTTCATATGATACCAGGCATATTATTGTTTATGGAAAAAAGCCTCCCTGTAATTCTGAACCTAGAATCTATATTTTAGCAGTGCTGGTGGTGTTTACTTCACTGGAAGCAACAGATGTGATGTCCATAGGTTTATATTTAGTGCACACCAGGAAAATTCTCCTAAAACAGCAAGCTGCTGTGAGGGGAGGAAACCTAAGGCCACGCCCCCAAGAGGAGGTGTATCACACATGGGTTCAGATTCCAAATAATGCATGAGATGACTTTTAACAACAGTGTATAGCAACAGAGCAACACTGCAACAGAAGCTGCTCTTATGCATCTTACATTTGATTCTATATCACATTGAGCATGCTCAGTCAGTGACCCGGGTTGGGCCAGATGCAGAGAGGTAAATGTTAGTTCAGTTTAGTTTGTGTTTCATGCATATGTACCTATCCACACCTCACCCAACCCCATATTTCTCTGTTCAAAATTAAGCAAGACGTTGGAATTTGTTAATAATTAGCTCTGGGCAAGCAACTGGAGAGCTAGCAGAGTCTGGGGAAGTTGGGGTACCCAAAAAGCGGGAACATTATTGGGGCATTATTTGAAGTAAAAGTCCCTTCGCTGAGCGAGTCTCTTCTCTCTCCCCACCCCAACCTCCTACCCTCATTTGTGACCGTGAGTATGCCCCTGTCTCCTTGCACGGGATTGGCTGCTGGGTCCTTGGGGGCGTGACGACCGCATTGGACGCTGAGGCTGAACTCTGCTTCGGTTGAGAAGTCAAAACAATCTGTGATTCAACACAACAGGGCGGAAGTGCGCTCCTTAGTGCAGTAGTGCAGGTCCTGTTCCTCTCCACCGTAAAGCATTCCACAGTGGAGCGTTTGACTAGGCAGATTTATAGTACTCTACAGCAACACACCACATAGTACTCAAAGCAGAACATAAAGAAAAAGACAACAGTAAAAGCAAAGATGCCACAACAACTGTCAAAGTACAACTACAACATGAAACATACTGTTCGGGACAGATGGAAAATTTGAACAGTTTTAAGAAAAAAGATTCCACGTCCTAGTGAATGTAATCCGAATTCAAACATATTTTGTTGCATAAATAAATGACGGTAATGGAATACTACATGTTCATTTTAAAAGTCAGATATTGTTATACAGATATTTGTAAAAAGACCCTCAGCAATATGCTATAAATGTGATTTGGCTTTCATATCATTCCTTTTGTATGTCAACAAAAGCAAACATTTTGATGATTGAGCTTGTTTTTCTTTTCAGTGTCCACATTTACATGTTTGATTTCGTACGGCAATATTAATACCTAAAAATGAACTGTAACATCATTACTACATTCTTTTAAACCAATAGTCTCAATGCTCAGCACAGCTTGTTTGTTTTTCTCAGCTCAAACACTCTCACTAAGCCTGGATCAGATGTGGTAGAGAAGGAAAATGATCAAACAGTGCTGGACTCAGGACCAGAAGACCCAATATTTACTGCTTATATGTGTACTGTCTTTGGGGACTGATAGAAGTGTGTTTGTCTGTGTGGATGGATGGGTTAAAACATGGCTGGATATAGACTTGCTGTGTGACTTACTGATGTTGTTGCATTTTAGAGTAAAGAATGTAAAAATAAAGAATAAAAAACATTTCATGAGTGCAGCTGGTGATCATGAATCACAGAAATATGATATGAAATCATCCAAGATACATTTAGCAAAGATGTGCAATTCGTAAGGTCAATTAAAATGAGTATTTTTTCAAAGATTGTCAGTCAGAATCTTAAAGGAGTTTGCGTTTCAGCTTGCTGACTGAACTGATACATGACTAATGTTTTCTAACCAACAGTAATGTGAACAGTAGAGGGAGCTGTTTCCATCTCTGAAGGTCCCTTACCTTCTCTCTTCCAGCGAAGTCTGCGTATGGATGCGGCTGTGATGGCCGAGCGGGAGATTCTGCTTATCGTGGGCGTCACCTCCACCTGCAGGACCTTCTTCCCACGGGAGCCATCTGGAGCATTTTCCGGCAGAGAGTTCTTCATTGCGTTCCCCAGCTAAAGAAGAGGAGCACAGGCAAAACTGATCAGTCATAGCAGGAGACTGGATCTATTTTTTATTTTATTTTATTTTTTTACAATTGCAAAAATATACATGAGGATAAACGCACCCAAAAAGCTTTCAAAGTTTCTAAAAACTTCAGATACTTATTTCGTCTCTGTGTTTTCCAGTGAAATATGCTTTTACGTACATATTTTTCCAGTTTTGGTAAGATACCAAATAAAAAGGTTTTAAAAGTGTTTGTTTTAATTAGAAAGAGTCATGTACTGTAGTGAAATTCAGTTCTCACCAGTAGTGGCTCAGAATAAAGCTCCAGCTGGGCTCTGTACAAAATATCGTCCAGAGCCTCTCTCCCCAGGTCCCATTCCCCGTTATAACTGGAACACACACATGCACACACATGCACAGAGAATATGTAGGCCAATAAGCTTAATACCTATCGGAATATTTGAATACCTGTTTCTGGCAACATGTTGGTCATACACTTTTTAATGTTACAGATTAGTTACCAGTCTAACCAATACAGGTCCGACAAATCGACTATAGCTGCAAAAGAGTTTAAGAAGGAAATCATGTGTAAATAAAATTACCATCATGAAGAGTTTCATTTTATTTATTGCTGAAAAAGATTAAGTTTATTTATAACGTGATTTTCCCAGAAATGTTGTCACCAGGGGCTATGCAACAAAACGAATAAAAACACAAGAATATGTTCCTTGCTGTTGGCTCCCTCTCTCAGGGAGACACCAGTTTACTCCATAAAGCTCAGAGGTGGGGTCGTTTTTCATTCACATTCCACAAAACAATGCAAGAATGTATTTGCACCCGCAGAGGAACTAGGAGGATCTGAATCCCACTTTTGATCTGAAGTCTGTGTTAGTCATTCTCAGGAAGCCACGTGGTCTACAGTGCTTCATTTTGAGAAGAGATGATGATGCAGTTGGACTTGTGACTTCTCTTTGCTCTTTTCTTGCATTCTCTCAGGGTCCCACTGCAGCTCTTTGTAAAAACGCCTGCGATGATTCATCTTAACAACGCCCTTGTGATAAACTATTAAATCTCTCTGCAGTCAGTAATAGATGTGGATTTCTTTTAGGATTTGCAAAACTTCAATTAAACTGGAGATGGCTTTGTTGAATTCGGTACTCTTGCAAAACAGCACAGAGGAAAATAAAACAGTAGCTACACAGCAGAGGGAACAAACTGCAGCAGCAGAGGAACATAAGATTTTATACTTTAAGGTATTTTATACTTTAAGGTTTCCCTGCGATAGACATTAGTGCAACCGGTCTGTGCAACATTACAGTGTATTGAACTTTTTTCCAATTCAAAGTCTAGAGGTAGAGGTCATTTAGGTTTATAATACATAATATAAAAATATATAAATACAGTTACAATTTTAATTAGATTTGCTGGACATTTAAATTCCATATCATAGGTTATTTGCACATGTAATCTCTTTGGTAAAAAAAAAACACAAAAAAATGGTAAAAAAAAAAACAAAAACAAAAATGTAGAAATAGAGCAAAATCTTATTTTTCTTTTCCAAAAACAACACCGCTCAAACAAAAACTTTTCAAATTCAAATAGTAAAATAGTTCCTCCACAAACACAAATGTGATATCAATACGTTTAGACTTTGTTTTAATACATGAGCTAGTGAGGTCATAGATCATGCAACATATCATAAGGGAAGATGCTGTATTGGCAGAAAAACCAGAGCTGCTTTCCATAAACAGAGACACAAAACACACCGTCTAAGCAAAAACCGGAGCCACAGATTCCGAGAGGTTGCCTTTAATACTCCTAGACTGAGAATCCTTTCAATAGATACAGACAGCAGCTTTCTCCAGCGCTGGGGGGAATGTGGCAACATCACAGAGAAGCCTCCTTAAAACTACAGAAAGTAAATACCCTCCATCTCAAACCACAACAGCACTATTGGCACTGCATCTATTAGGAGTAGTGTGTATAGGACAGTTGGCTTTGATGCAGCCCTTGTGCTTCATATTAGAATCATTATGTGATGGTTCTTACTAGGAGGTCAGCACAAGCAAAGCTATGAGTAAGTAAAAATGCATCCAAAATGTATGAGGACCCCTGGTAACTGACTGCTGCGGATGAAAGAAGAGGAGCATTTCCAATCTTCAAGGATGTCTCTCCCTCTCGCTCATATTTTAATATTCATATAGCATAATTATTGTGTTAATTTCTTCACATAAGTTTCAATATTCCATTTAAAATAAAGAGTAGAGATTCAGCTTTGTCTGTGTAAAAGCATCATTTTTATTTCACGGTGTGTTGCAACCTGCCTCACTACACAGCTGTTCGAAGACACCACAAGTTGTGATTTTCAAACACAGCGATCACACACTTCTACTTGAGCACCCAACATTACTAAGGCAATGTTCAGGTGTCATTTTTAATGACCAAATAGGAGCCTCTGTGGTGAGTTGGAGGAAAATCCCAAAGTGGATTTCCGTTGGTGTGTGTTTTCCTATGAAATAAGTAGAGTGGATTGTTTGGCGAAAGATTCAAGATTTAACAGGGGTTTCCAAAAACACCCACCCCCAGAAAAGAATGAGATTTGCATGCACGCAGCAACCCTGCCTCCACCCAAACCCAACCCAAGTGTGTGAGGAGGGTACTTTGCTCAAGGCTACGTGAATGGTGCCACTAGCAGTCCTGGGATTCAAGCCCATGACCTGATCAAGTGGGGAAACACCCCAACCTCTAGACCACCAGCTGACCCGATATTTAGTAAATATTCTTATATCATCGCTAGATTTTATAGCAGTACAATCTGTGCTAAGATTTCATTATCACCTCTAATAATTTCAGCCGTGAGAGCGGACAGATGAAATGAAATTGGCTTCTCCCCTGAGCTTAGCAGTACTAATCAAGGACTGTCGTCAGGGAGAGAGAGACTCTAAGTATGTCTGAGCAGCACAGAAAGTCCAGATCCTCATCTGGATCCGCCCTGATGGGACTGGTTTTAATTTCAATCTGCATGTATACACATATATTCATAGCAACTCTGTTGTCTGTTTGATTTCTGAAAGTGTTGCTCGCATTTCATATATCCAACCGCACACTGTGCCACATGGTGAAAAAGAAAAATGGGCCACAGTAAACCCCCCTACACACACACACACTTCCCCCAGGCCCTGTATAGCCGCAAAACATGAAGACTGACCGCTCAATAGCCCCATCCTCATAAAATATAGATTATTATCTATTTTATTTAGATCATCTTTTCCTTGTACAGAAATTCATGTTGAAAATCTATTATCTTAAAGCAGAAATTATTCTAGTTCAGGGTATATACTTGTACAACATGTTAAGTACATTCATAGTAGAATTAGGTTATTATTTCATATTTAGTATATTAACACTGCCAGTGTTGGGTAAGTTTTCAGATTGTGCCTTGAATATAATCAACTGGACAGTGCGGGGTCTGACCCTGGATTGGTTTTACAACTCTGATGTTCAACACAAATAGAAACTGGTCCACAGGTAGACACTAACTGGGAATATTCATATAGGGGGGTCAGTAAGGCCCATCATATTGCACTGTACCCCAGTACTGAAGAAAAAGCAACAATCACATAAAAAGTATCAGTTAAAATTTGGATGCACACACGTTTTTCTATTTTTTACATTTTAGAACAACAGTGAAGAAATGAAAAGCTTTGAAATCAACACAGGAATTATGAAGTGACCCACAAGCATTAAATTAATCAGTTAAGTTAATTCAGATTTACACAATTTTGGCTGTTACCTCAAGCTGCTCCATAAGGAGCTTGAGTTTCTAGCTCACGAACTAAGGCAGAAACAGCACAAGCTCATTCAAACACTGCTGTCCATTAAATGCATTATTGACAAACATCAAATTAACAAAGGTTACTTACTGCTACCCTCTATATTGGGTATGAACATCAAGTAAACAAACAGTATCCACTACAGACCTCTAAAAAGCACATTAACAAATATTAAATAAACCAAACCTTATTCGCAACCAACATAAAAAAAAGAATCACAGCACCAGTTAGAAGTCAGATTTCTGTTCAAATTTTACTGCCTTCATAAGATTTCTGCTCCCTTTATTTGCACAAATCTGTGCCACTCCAATGGAAAACCAAAATAGCTGTGATTAGGGAATTATGTAATAATTGTGACAGGCTTATTGGAATGGGCCTGAAGCTCCACACATGCCGACACCTCACGGACTACTGAAAACGACATGTTGGGGAATACGGCAAAAGGTTTAACATTTGTACTTTTTGTGTTGAACATAAACAAACTTGTACATGTACATGAAATTCTATTTGTATACATAAAGAATAAATAACTTATCTTCTGTCTATAATATTTTTAGGATGATGAAAAACTGTGTTGAAGTGCAGACGTTTCACTGGTACTGTATGGAGTTCGACAGTTCATGATCAATGGAGTTTAGCAGTAAGACTTACATGGCGTGATAGACGGCAGTGAGCATCTGCACCATGAACTCTGCATCCTGCACCACGCGGTTACACGGCTCCCGCCACATCTTCTGCTGCTGCCGCGGAAACCCACACACACACAGCCTAAAACAGACACGGAACTCTTAACTCATTATATACATATATATATATATATACACACACACACACACACACGTATAAATATATATACAAATATACGTATACATAGTGTGTTGAAAGTCATGATGTCCTGCAGTAGTCAGTAGTGTTTGTGTGTGTGTGTGTGTGTGGGTGTGTGTGTGTGTGTGTGTGTTTCACTCTACTGACTACAGTATATCTTGAGATTCAGCACAGCCACATAATACATA
>JBBKCR010071504.1:0-10103 GCA_037577295.1 Ladigesia roloffi | reverse complement strand
ACACACACACACACACACACACACACACACACACACACACACACACACACACACACACACACACACACACATGCACCCACACATACATACACACACAAACAGAGTAGGCCTTTTAAACTGATGCAGTATAGAGCTCAACTAGACGCGCCTTGGCGACAAAGCTAGCCCACTGATCCACTGTTTGTCTCCGTCTGTGCCTAAAGATGATACAGGAATATTTTAGCCCAAAAAATCTATTTACCCGAAGTGTAGTCATTCATCCAGGACATGTTTATTTTTTAGGCTACAAGCCTAATGCAGCACTGCAGTTTCTTCAAGCCTTGGCTGACTGTATTTGGGATGAGAGACACTTTCTTGTAGATGACCCTTAACCTCCGTTTGCCCCTAGATTTACTGAAGATGATATTTGCTGCTCTCTCTTTCTCTCTCTCACACACTCTACCTCTCTGTTTTTTCCTTCTCTTTTTCTCTCATTATATCTCCTCACTCTCCATTTCTTCCTCTCTCGCATCGTCTCTCTCTCTCTCTTGTTCTTTCTCCTTCTCTTTTGTCTCCGTTTATCTCCTTCATCCCTATTCTCTCTTTATATCTCCTCTCTCTCACTTTCTTCTCTCTATCTCTAAATCTAGTTCTATATCTCTGTCCATTTCTCTTTATATCTCCTTTCTCTCACTTACTTGCTTGCACTGACTCTATCTCTCATTCTTTTTACTTTCTCAGTTCCCTGTATATATCCTTCCATATCCCCCCCTCTCTTTCTTCTCTCTATCTCTCGTTCTGTCTGATATGTTAGAGAACTGTCTTTCAGGTCCCAAAGCTTTTAATGCTGCCATATTCTTGTGAGCCCTCACAGCTGTCATAACCAATCTGTGTTCTTGTGTGTGTGTGTGTGTTTGTATTTTTGCCTGCTTGAGTTTGTGTATGTGACTGTGTGTGTGTGTTTGTGTGTAAGGTTGGGTGGGTGGATGTGAATTTATGTGTGTATTTTGTATGTGTATCTCAATCATTGCTGTGGCTTTTAGCATTCACTCTACTGCTTTCAGCTCAATTTAATTCAGTTTTTATCCGCCATGCCATATTCACCCTCACAGAGTCAAGCCCTGTTTATGCTCTGCTAGCACAAAAGGGTGACACAGGATGAACTGGGCCAGTATAAATGTTGTCTGTGCAGTTTTACCTCTGACCTGTACATCCAAATGCCTTTCATATTAGACAATCTTTGATAGTTCATTTGGCTCATTTGGTAGCCTAGAGTTTATGTTGTTACCATCAGGAAATCGTAGGTTCAATTCCCAAGACTGCTGAGGTACGGTCCCCACACACTGCTCACCAGACGCTGCGCTTATGGCTGCCCACTGCTTCACTTAGTGAATGGGTTAAATGCAGAGGAAGAATTTTGTTCTGTTTGCACTGTTTGGTGTGGCATGTTCATGTATGACAGAATGGTCACTTTCACTTAAGTGCATGTCTCTAACAAGAAAACAGCAGCACAGCTGGATAAAAATGTAGCAATAAATGACTAGCATCCACCCTGAATGTTCATTTTGCCTTATACCTGATTGTAGTGTATAATTTTTGTGCACATGTGGCACATTTGTCTAAAAGAAATAAAGCCTGTGTCAGTGTCACTTCTTCCTTTAAGGCAGCGGCCCCCAACACGGACCAATTTCATGTAAAACAAGTTTCACTGACTCATTTTTGTAGCTAATGGGCTAAAGTTTTGATATACTGTATCATGTGACCGAGGTGAGAGATTTTTTCAAAATAAAAGACCCTTCATACTCTGATAATAAATAAAATATTTTTTATTCTGTGCGGCCCGGTACCAAATGACTCATGGGCAGATTGGGGACCTCTGCTTTAAGGGATAGAAAGAATTGTTTGATGTCCTACATTTTTTAAGTATATAGATACTATATGTAATTTGTGTCAAACATGATCTCTTATTATTCTCATTATTGATCACTTTTGTTTTGTTTGTTTCCATTTTATTGTGTTTGTAATTTGTGACAGCTTTTGCTGCCTGAGCTGCATTTATATGAAGTTCTGAATTTCCACACCATTTGTGCAGTCTCCTGAAGATCTAAAAAAACAGCAGAAACCTCACTAAGACAATGCAGAGCAAAAGTATGTCCAGTCAGTCATATATTGGCATTAAAATTTTCACTTATTTTGATGATGACAGGACAAGTGGAAATGCAGTTTAAATGTGTTCCCTATCAGAGTGGAGGCCAGAATTTAAAAATGGGGTGGGCCACTATTTTATACAGTCAACTTTTTCGGAAAAGTTCACATTTAAAAGAACAAATGCATCAATTAACTGTTAATTCACAATGGCTTCTTTCCAACCTAAATAAAACATTATAATTCGTATTTATGTGTGATCTGTGTGTGTTCAGGGGGTTAATTGCTCAAATAATTCCATAAAATTGAGCCCATGGTCCTGTCATCCACTGTATTAAGAAGGGTGGGGGCAAGACATGTTCTGCCATGCATGAAGTCAAAAGGAGGGTGACAGTGTTTCATAACAGCTCTTTAATGTCCTGAGGGCAGTTATCCATGAACACAAATTGCTGTCCTGATGCAGCTTTCCTGCTCATCTCATGGAGAAACACAGTAGTTCAGCGTCCCCAGTGTTTACTCCATAGTGCTGAGTCAGAAAATGTAAACTGGGCATAGCATTTGGCTGAGAATGATCTAGACTTGCCATTCTTGGTACAGCGGGGAAATTCTTGTAAATTGGTCTGAGTAGCAAGCCCCTGAAGTGCAGACAGGTCTGCTGTTGGGCCACTTCATAGATTCTTACAGAGAACAGGCGAGGAGTGGAGGTTGGGGCTTGAGGGTACTGGCTCACCATGATCATATAGCATGTAGAAGTCTGTATTTTTTTTAGTATTCCTCTATTTGTGTGCATAAGGTATTTAATCAATGTTGTTTAGTCTACAGTGGCTGGTTTATGAGCTCACCTCATCGTTATAGGCATGCTCTAGAAATGTTGCTGCTTTCTCCTAATGGTCCCAGAAGATTTCCAAGTGAATTTTTTAACCTAAATTGTGGTGCTTGGTCAAATAAATACACTTTCAAAATACGAAATGTTTTGGCTCGAATTTTTGCATTTGAATATGTTTCATTGCTTTTTTAGTATTATGTGGGTTTTTAGAATGTTTTTAGAAGTTTAGAAGTTTTTGCTGTTTTTTAGTTAAATTGCATTGATAATTAAGCATGTGTTTATTCAGTTACTTGCAGTTTTATTTCAAAGACCTGTGTCAGTAAAATACTTAGATAGTAATAGTTGAAATTTCTCTTTTTCAGTCATGTTAAGTTAAATGATAAACCACTTAGCAACAGCTAATAATTTGGCTAAATGACATACTGATCCTAGATCGGCTAACTTTAAAAAGCTATTCCGGGCCTTACAGTTGTGCTCTGTAGTCACTGATGTTGTTTGAATGGTTGATTTGTGCATCAACATTTTAAATAATGTACCATATTATACAAAATAAAGAGCTAAACCACAAGGCACATTAAATATATGGCAACAAATGGGATTTTTACAAGATATTATATATAATTGTTTGTATTTTGCATTTTGTTAGTAACCAAACATAATTTTTTATGAGAATCTCCACAGCTTGATGCCTATTTAGGTTTTATTAAGTCTCTGATACTAATAATGGAAATGCATTGAATGAATTTCAGGTGCTGTAATCTTCTGTCCATCTTCTGTTTGTTTATCACACACTAAGAATTTCTTTTAACATTACCTTCCAATTGTTATAGTTATAATTAAGAAGCATCACTGGAAATTAATCTTCTTAAATTCTTTCATCATTGTCCAAA
The DNA here is from genome assembly GCA_037577295.1 of Ladigesia roloffi. NCBI lineage: Eukaryota > Metazoa > Chordata > Actinopteri > Characiformes > Alestidae > Ladigesia > Ladigesia roloffi. The sequence continues at coordinate 6,263 of JBBKCR010071504.1, read as the reverse complement.
AGCACACAATGGCTTTGTGTTCTGTAGGTGACCTTTTGCTGCAAGAGTGGTCAGAGCAATCAATGTTTTTTTAGGTTTATTAAAAATAACAAACCGTTATTTTGTATATTCAACAAGACAGTCATTGAAAATTTGTTTCTGGCTGAAAAAGGAGTTTTTGCTCTAACTATTTTCCACGGCACCTTTAAAAACACTGTAATGCCTAGAGGTGGCCGATAAATAAATGTTATTGATTAATTCGAATTTAGAGTTCAGATTGATGTGTTTTTATGTAAATAGATTTAATTACATAATTGACACATGAGCACCAACTAGTGGAACTAATGCAACGCACCGTTTAACCCGATAAAGTAGTGCGCTGCACCCAAACTCTGTAGTGGTGTTTGTGCCAAAGAAAGGTGTTGCTATATCTGTAAAATGGAATTGGTTCTCTATTTGCCGTCGGACACAGTCCAAACACGTCCTGTGTCCGAAAGAGTAAGCAGCTCAGCCACTCAGCTCCTCTGCACCGGACGACTCTCTGCAGTGCTCTGCAGGGAAAATCGCTTAAAATCGGAAATTGGATTTATTTGGGAAAAATCTGACATTTCATTTCTTGGCCATATTGCCCAGCTCTAGTAATGCCTCTAACTGCTGTTTTATTTAGACTCACAAAGCTGTAAACGTTCATGATATACTCATAATTACCTCATGTTTAAAAAAGCATCATAGGCGGCAGTCAGAATTCACTTCCTATCTGTGTGTGTGTGTTTGTGTGTGAGTGTGTGTGGGTTGTGTGAGTGATTGACTGGTGATGTGTTTGCGGGTGTGTTGGGCGGGCGTACCTGCGTATGTGTCCTACCAGTTTCAGCTGCGCTAAACCATAAACATAAGAACATTCATGTATGCACAGGCAAACATCTATACATATCTTCATATTTCTTCAGTTTAGTGCTATGTATGATCCCATATAGTTCTTAATATTTGTGCTATGTCCTTTACTGTGCTAGTATTGAGTATATTTCAACATTAATCTTGCTTGATAACATTAACGTGGACATTTGGAACTGCTGTAACTGTATTTCTGTATTTTAGCAAAAAAAAACGCCACAGTTTCACTGAAGATGGTTTAGAAAATCAAAGCAGCTCTGCTTTCACACGCTCCCAACGTGCTATCACACTCTGGTCACGTGGTACGGTCCCTCCTTTGAGAGGAGCTTGTAAACAATCCCAGTGAAAGCAACCGCAGCATGGCAGAAGGAGGAGCAGACAGGGAACTTTTCTCACTGAAAAAGGTGAAAACTTAGTTCCTACCCAGATGTGATGAGAAAGCCTGTGTTTTTATGGTCCATATCCACCCTACCTGTTTCGAGAGCCAGCCTGCCCTGCAAATCAACAACCCGAACCCAACATACAGTTTTTCGGCGATTTTGTAGGAGTGCAGTTTAGGCAATATTTTAGCCATGTGCGGTAGCACAGTTTTTTTAATTTTCTGACCTGAATCTGTCAGACTCCAAGATTACTATCCAGCATGGAGGATAATATCTGTTTGCAATCATATACATTGTGCATGTGAAGTAAAGAGCTTGGAAACACACAGAACGCAGCTTTTAAGTCCGTAACCCGTGACCGTACACATGTGGTGACATAAAGCATGCGGGGCAATGGTGTTAATTTCTACTTTTAGAGGCAGTGGTTTTAGTCTCTACTTTTTACTTTTAATTGTTTCGATGACGTGCTATCGTTAGTAATAGCGTGATTTCTTTTAAATTTGGGATATGCTCATAGTTGGAATTTGGCTGTGAGCATACAGCCGTGTTTCCCCCCCAAAAAATACAATACCAAGTTTGTTACCCCACTTTGGCAGAAATTGAGATAATGAAACTATTTCTCCTTGATCTGTTTCACCACAGTTTGTATAAAACCAATCATAATATAATGTTCAATAAAATTAACAGTTCCATTAACTTTTATAGTGTTTTGTGAACAAATGCAGAAATATATTTACAAGGTATATGTCAATAAACTCAGCTGTATACAACATAACAGAGCAAGGACAGAAATGTTGCTCAGTGTAGTCATTAGGCAGGTTATAGGATATCTTTGTCCAGTGTTTAACCTGGATATTATCTACAGGACCAGTCTGTGGTTACTCTTGTCACATTCTGAAAGAAATTATTTGATGTTCTAGATTGTCTGTGATGCTTTTCTCTTGTGCCAGAATGACTGCATTTCTTTTCCTTTAATGGTAAGCGGATTTTGTTCTTAGAACCAAATAAATGTGTCTTCACGAAATCGCAGTTATCCTAAGTTTTTTTGTGCTTTTTTCAAGTTAGTATATGCATTTTCATGAATTTTTGTACTGAATGATTAAGTCAAATATTATACTAATTGTGTAACACATTAAATTTAATTTCAATATAAAATATTACTATATAATTTTTACTAGCTTTTTATTCCAGTCTATTAAATGAAATAATTACTGTATTTACCCTGCTTATACCAAAGGAAATGCACTTGCATGAGATGGTATTTTACATTTTAGCAATGCGAGAGACAGCAGTTCAGTGAACTCTGTGTAGTGGTGTTTTAGTACTCAAGTACTTGAGTCTTGGACTCAAGGCCGGTCTCAAGACCATTTTCTGCTTTCTCTGTCTCGTCTCGGTCTCGACCCTTCAAAGACTCGGTCTTGACTCGGCCTTGGACAACAGGAGAAGAATGAAGAATCGTAATTTCAGACCTAATCCAGTTTATTTTTTATATTATGTTAACAAAAAACTCCAATCTCCATCATTACAAATAAATCCAAACAATAATAATAATAATAATAATAATTTTTAAAAGCATGGAATGTTGACTGTCATTATTTGAAAATTATACTGCATGTTTGTGTAATGGGTGTACGTCTGTGTTTGGCGTGGGGAGATTGTTGTTTGGAATAAAGTTTTAAAGGATATTGAATATTATGTTCTACTGTATTCTCAAAATTATGACATAATTGGGAAGTAGCCTACTAATCTACACATACCACTAGCAAATTTAAAATGGCTCTACAGGCACTAAATGTTATTCAGATCATATTAATGACAGTAAAAAGTCACATGAAGAGGTTCAGTAGACCTCCCTCCCTTAATACTGTACAGGAGCTCCTGTAAACAATTCTTAGTCTCGCTTAGTGTTTAGGACTAACTATACATTTTTAACTGGGGTGATATTAAATCATGGCTATGACAACTGACTTGTTTTAATTGTCTTGGTCTCCCTGAAAGAATCGGTCTCGACTCGGTCTTGCTTCCACAAAGACTCAGTCTTGACTCAGATTCGACTGCATATGAAAACCAATGGTCTCTGTTTCGACTTGGTCTCGACCCTTCAAAGACTCGGCCTTGACTCGGTCTCGGCATAGGCGGTCTCGTCCCCATCACTACTGTACAGTATGGATACGGGTTTAATTTTTTAGGGGTAATGTACTACACTGAGTTTAAAATGAAAAGTGTTTGGAGCACATTTGGGGACATATTTGGGGTAGACTATAAAATTGGGCATTTAGAGTCCATTTGTACCACATCACAAATTCATGTTTTTTACAATTTGCTCCTGCAAATTTTGGCATGTCGACAATATTGAATAGTATTGTTCGGTGCAGTGGTGTGAGAATGTGATGCCCCGTGCTCCTTGTTGGTAGCAGCAGTCCTGGACTCAACAGTGCAGCCAGAGGCCTGCGGAGTGACAGAGGGGGAAGATGTCTTCCTTTTTTATAAGCCACCTACGCATCTTTTGGTCTTAGCAACCAGAAAATAAAAGAATGGAATTTATGCGCTGTGTTAATGAAAGAATGTGGTGAATAGGTTCAAAATGCATTGAAGAACGCATGACAAAGTGAACTGTGAGGGACAGCTTGATGCTTGTCTAGTGGAGAAGGAACTGGGGGGATACGTCCTTTTCCTTAAATGGGCCAACTGGAAATATTTTTAATGTTTTATATTTTTTCTAGAGTTTTCATTGGACAGACAGAGCATTTCATATGGTGGGCCCAGCTTATCTCTGAGGGGGGCAGTGCCAACCCCAGGCTCCCCTGAGTCACGCCTCCGCTACCATAACCTTGTGCAGGCTTTCATTTAGTTAACTCTCCAAAGTCACATTTAACTCGCCGACTATTGTTACAGTGTCTCCTGTCAGGGGGTGGAATATATTAGGCAGCAAGGGAGGAGTTGTTGCTTATGTTGATGTGCAGGACAATCTGAGGTACATTGACAAGGACCAAATTGGGACGGCTAGATGAAAATCTTCAGTGCATCAAGTCTTTTGGGGTCTTTAAACATTGCAGTGGTCAGTTCCTCCCAAAAGTGGTCCAAAGACAGACTAAAATAGAAAAAAACTGTGCTGTGAATGAGGCAGCTGACCTCTGTCCATTACCAAAAGCACCAACAATTTGCATGTGAGCATCTAAACTGGACCATGGGAAGAAGGTGGCCTGGTCTGATGATGCTTTCTTTCACATTATATGAAGGCCCCAGTGTGCGTCACTTACCTAGGATAGAGATATCACAGAATAAAGACAAGCTGGCGTAGGCAGTGTGAAAAATTGTATAAAAGTGCCAATTATTCAAATGGATTTACCATTTTCACATATTATTATTTGTCTAATTTTATCTAGTATATGCGCCATCCTTACTATTTATCTTTGGCACTTTGGCATTTGTTCATATTTTCCCCATTTTAAATGCTGATGGTCATGTCAGGATATTAGTCAGTGCTTTCTTTTCTGCTTCTTTTGTTTTGCTGTATTCTACATGTTATGTGGGCATTGTAATCTTCTTGAAACTTGACAAGGAGTGAGATTACAAACCATTTAATGTCCCCTCAGATACGGACATTTTTTTTTAATGCTCTTCCTTTTCTTACTAAAAAGTGATAATATTCCGTTTTTTAAAATGATATATTGGCTAAAATGTTTAAATATGATCTCTTACAACACTGTACACAGTGAGAAGAGAATTATTTTGTTTTGAAAGCTGCCCTTTAAGCTGCCTGAACATTTAATGATAAATGAACCACAAAAATGTAACATTAACTTGCAGTGAAATTAAGACTATGTCTCTTCTCTTGCAATGTGACCATGTCTGAGATATGTGCATTTGTTATTACACCCAGGATATACCGGTACTACTTTGTTTTGTCTTTCTTTGTGGAGAAGTGTGTGTTGTTACTAAGATAAAGGACTCAAGACCACTTAAGACGTTTGCAGACTACAATTGATAAGGTTGTTCATGAATGGAGAAGATACCATAAGTTGCAGGGTCACAGTGAAGAGACTGTGACCCAAACAAGTAACATGAATTGCGGGTTAAGATTTCATTTGTACAATAACGCATACTCACAGGTTCAAGTACACCACGTCACTACTGAGACTGTTTGTAGTTTATATCCACTGTTCTCTCTCTGATTTTCCATTTCACTCGACACTCGACACTTCTCTAAGGCTCTAATATTACTCATTCTGCTTCTCCTCCATGAATCCTTCTCTCACTAGTGCTGTCACAAGATTTCCACACGGACTCTTCTCCTTTATTCTTTCTCTCTTCACTCTCACTCTCTCCCACTCTTTGTCCCTGTCGTTCTCTCTTTCTCTCTCTCTCTCTCTCGTTCTCTCTTTTCCTCTCTTTTCCTCTTTCTAACCCTTTGCCTCTTCTAGTCTCTCCCTCTCCTTTTCCCCCTTTCTGTCTCTCTCTCTTTCTCTCTTTCTCTGTCTCTCTCATTCTTTCTCTCTCTCTCTCTCTCTCTCTCTCTCTGTCTCTCTTTCTCTCTTTTCCTCTCTTTTCCTCTCTCTTACCCTTTGCCTCTTCTAGTCTCTCCCTCTCCTTTTCCCCCCTTTCTTTCTCTCTCTCTTTCTCTCTCTCTCTGTCTCTCTCTCTCATTCTTTCTCTCTCTCTCTCTCTCTCTGTATCCCTATCCCTCTCCCTCTTTAACACTCTCTCTCTTTCCTTTTTCCTATCCTTTGCCCCCTTTAGTCTCTCTCGCTGTTTCCCACCCCATCCCTCTCTCTTTCCTCCCTCTAACCCTTTGCCTCTTCTAGACTCTCCCTCTCCTTTCCCCACTTTCTTTCACTCTCTCTCTCCCTCTCCCTCTCTCTCTCTCTCTCTCCCTCTCTCCCTCCCTCTCTATCTCTCTTTCTTTCACTCTCTCTATCTTTCTCTCCCTCTCCCCCACCCTCTCTCTCTCTCTCTCTTTCTCTCTCCCTCTCTCTCTCTCTCTCTCTCTCTCTCTCTCGGTAGGTGTATCCC
>JBBKCR010071452.1:0-10104 GCA_037577295.1 Ladigesia roloffi | reverse complement strand
TAGTACGTCTATGTAATGGTCGCGGGTGCAGGGCGGGTGCGGGGCGGTGCGGGTTGTAAAAATAGATACAGTGGTGCGGGGCGGGCTGGGGCGGGCCAAATAATTTCATAAAAGCGGGACCCGAGGGTTGGAAAAAATAGAGCGTGCCCTCTCACCTCTCGTCTATCGTTTCGTGCGCGCAAGCCCTGTCGTCTCTCGTCTCTCATCTTGTGTGTGCGTGAGTCCTCTCCTCTCTCCTCTTATGTGCGCGCTTGCCCTCTCGTTTTGTGTGTGCGTGAGACCTCTCGTCTCACATCTTGTGTGTGCGTGAGACAGACCTCTCGTCTCTCGTCTTGTGTGTGCCTGAGTCCTCTCGTCTCTCATCTTGTGTGCGTGAGCCCTCTCGTCTCTCGTCTTGAGTGCGTGAGCCCTCTCGCCTCTTGTTGTGTGCGCACGTGCCCTCTCGTCTCTAGTTTTATGTGCATGTGAGCCCTCTAGTCTCTTGTTTTGTGTGCGCGCGTGCTCTCTAGTCTCTCGTTTTGTGTGCGCGCATCCTCTCTCCTTTCTCCAGTACCGGCAGCAGAACCGTTACAGATAAAGCTTATCAATACTTCTATCTTCTATAATTAGACACCGGGCCCGAGTAAGAACAGGGTTTCGGTACCCATCCCAAGGTGTGTCTGTGTCACGATCCACCCTCCTCACATCGCGTCGCGGGTTCGTGGACGTGAGTGTTGCGATTTTGGTTTTGTATCATATATCATTACAGCCCTAGATACTATACATTCTGCTAAAGTAGTAGGAAAATAACCATAATTTGGCTACCTTTATAGTTTCACGATTAAACTCCCATTCAGAAGACATTCAGTGTAACGGGACATTCCAATCCAACACTATTATATGCTATCTGTTTTGTTCTATGTATATCACATCATTTTCGTGTTTTGTCCCATCCGTGTTGTGTCATTATAACACAAATTAACGTTGGAATCATGGAGCCTAAAATGTCTCCTTAAGTTCGCCCTTCACGGAAGTAAGGGGCTTAGCAGTACAAACCCTGAAAAACAGGTCTGTCCCAATACTTTTGTCCATACAGTGAACATATGGGGGCTAATAATTTTTGCCTTTGCAGTAAGACTAGCTGTTTGTTTTATTTCTGCATTAGCCAGCTGTAGGGCAAAACATAAATCATTTCAAACCAAAAATGATCCTAAAACTACAGGCACTTTTTCGCTATTACGCCACCACTGTAGATTGTGATGAGGTATTTTACAGCTGTTTAAATTAATATATTTTTCATTTTGGCCCAGTAACAGATCTTTTAATGTCCAGCCATTAGATCTATAAATGTTGCAACTGAATCACATGCATTTGTGAGGTTTAGCTGTTTAGTTCTATAATCTCAAAGCACACAAATATATGGTAAATCCACATAAACATATAGCCAGTCATTTGTGTGGTTTACCCGTTAAATATTTGGAAACTCTACATAACCAGTTAGTTTAACCATTTATGTTAGTTTAATAACATTAACCAGCCAGAAAACCAGAAAAGGCGCAACATTTCACTTTACCCACAGGCCGAAAACTGTTCGGTTTTACCATGCGGCTAGTTTCTCAAAGCTAACTACACTACCCACACTAACAACTATTATAACTGATACTAATCACACATTTTATCAAAAACGCATACATTTGGGTTTCATTCTTGTAGTAAACCCCTTTTAATTAATTTTTAAAGATATTTTTGCTACTAAACATTGATTTTGAAGTGTGTTTGTAAAAAACAGCCGTTACACTTGGATAGGTTCTAGACGATTTGGGTAAATTCTAGACCATTTCAGTTTAGAACCTACACCAGAACCTCAACGTAAAGATATTGCCAGAAAAAATGTAAAGTAAAATCTAACCTCAATAATCAAGGGTCCAACAGCAGCAGCAACGTGTCTGACGCTCAAAACTTGCTGCAGGTAAAAGTTGCCAGATTAGCCGAGGGAAATTTGCTCCCAGGGTTGCCAGATTGGAGAGGTTCAAGGACAGCCATCGTTTTAAGACTCCCCGATTTAAAAAAGAACGCTGATAAATGAATGGAAATACAGAAATGAAAGAAAGTTAAATTAAATAATTATATTTTCAAGGTAAATGATCACGCATCACTTATAATTTACATTATATGTATATTTAATTATTCTTTTTTATATCGAATCATGTTTTATTTTATTTCAAGATTCAGCAACAGCAGCAGCATAATCATCATCACTATTATCATTGTCCCATCATCAACATTGCATCATCTTCACCATATTATCACCATCATTATCATCATAAATATAATCATCTTCATGATGTTGACTATCAACATCACCTTCATCAACATCACATTCATATAATCATCAACACAAAAGCCATTTACATTTGTGAGCCATATAGTATTTTTTCTATTCTGATGGATTTTATTCCCTCACTTATTTTTTAAGTTCCTACTACTGCTGTCAAATACAGCACAAAATAACATTTAGATCCACATCTACTCTTTGGAGACAGGAGAGGCTGATAAAAACTCAAATATTTAAAGTCTATTTAAGGAAAATGCAAAAACGTGGGCATATATTTTTAGACACTCTGTCAGTGTCCCCCTGTATTAATCTTATAAAGCTGTGGCTGAAAGGGATGTAACTGATTGGTCTGTCAGAAGGACTGTCCACTTCAACCAAAGGTCAGATAAAATCAAAAGAAAGTGACCTTGCAACCCAGTAATTTCCCATCATTTTTACTTTCATTTTCTTATTTTTTCTTGTATATGGATAAGCAAAGTCTTGGATTGCTCTGAACATCTGGAGTAAATCCATGCAGATTGACCGAATAAAATAATTTTAAAAAGTTTTATTATTATCGTATCATCAATTTAAATTAAAATTTAGAAATAATTTATAGTTATATATGGTTATTCTGCATGCATACTCAGAAAGCTCTCCTGGAACAATGTAGGTTTTATTTAGAGACGTCTAAAGTCCATAAGAATTAAGAGCTTTATATGGATATTCAAAGTCTTGGGTTGCTCTGAACATCTGGAGTAAATCTGTGCAGACTGGCCAAATAAAATAATAAAATAGATGATACTGGGTAAAATAAATGAGTCTTGGGTTACACCTGGGTTTGGATTTAATGCTAACAGAAATGAAACAGAGAAGAACAGCCTCCATGAATGTAAATGCAAATTTTCCAGTACCCATTTATCAGTAATGTGCTAAAGGGGTTTGCATAGTTGCCAGATTCTTCAGCATAATGTGACTTTTCAAGCCAGGGAGTTCTAATGCGACTGTCAGCTGGAGCCTGTCTGTCAAGTCACTTTTCCAGGTTATTTCATTGAAAGCTCGGAAGATACTAGAGGTTTTTGTTATCTTGTGCCACTGTGAAAAAGTAATCATTAATGGATACCATTGTTATTATTACATTTGTATTAATCATTTAAGGCAAATTATTCAATTTATAGGCTCATTACCTTAATCATGCAATGACCTTTATTATAAAAAGCCATTCATTGGGTTCATAAAGCTCTTTATCCAGGAGCCTCTCCAAAATGCTGGGCCTTTACTAAAGAGAAACATCTTGATACTTGCTTGTTGATGGAACAAAAGTTGTGAAGAAATATTGGAGGACATGTCATCACTACACTCAAAAACATTGTTCATTATAAGCACTGGTCAAATTGTGTAAAAAGGTCTTAGGAAAGGGTTGTGAACCATTGGTAGAATTATTTTATTATCTGATTTAAAATATTTTCACAGACCTCTAACTGTATTTAGAATGTCCATTTATTTTAAAAGAGCAAAGTATATGCCTATATTTTCTTAAATATCTTATTTTTGTTATTCCTTGACTTATCTATAATAGACATCTCAGTGCATATCACATGAATCCAATATTGGTAAATTTGGTCTCTGTTCATACATAAGCCTTATTTATGGCATTTACTGTACATTTTAGCATTAATCTTTTCAGTGAAGAACTCCTTAGAGTGAGATTCCTTTAGCCGCTATTCCATTGTGTGGTTTCGCTTCCAGGAATATCTTCTGTGAAATTAAAATGGTTAAGGGGCATTCTTCTCCTCCACCACAAAAGCGGAAAAAGTACTGTCAACAGATACATAAACACCAATAGCAACACCATTCGTCCAGGAGATTTTCAGTACATACTGGCCAGGAACTTTAGTACCAGTTCTTGATTCCTACTAAATATATAAAAAAGTACACATTAATTGAAAAAGCATTAAATTATTCTATGTGTAAATGTGTGTGGAATGGGAAACAGCTTTAGCTCCTTTCTAATGTGTGTGCTCTGTTTTATCTGAGGATGCCCCGTGCAGATTTGAGCTAGCACTTCCACTAAAGAAATTGGACTGCAGGCCAATGTTTTTAATGCAAGTGTTAAGCTTTGCATTTTTTCCTCCCAATCACACTCAACATTCAATCTCTGACCTTCCTTTATCTGTCATTCTCGCTCAGTGTTTCTGCTTTCATGTGGAGATTGCTTTGATGTAAGTGCATTTCCCTTAGTTCGCAGCATAAATCTGTCACTCCATTTCTATTGCTTGTGCTTTGAATGTATTATGTCCAAACTCTCAGACACAGCTGACCGACATGACTGACCACTGGCTGGGACAACTCTTGAACCATAAATATTAGAAAATAAGACTTGCTTTCTTTTCTTCTTTAAATCTTGGATTTAGACTTTAATACAATAACGAGTCTTACTTTTATATTGCCTTTCTCATAACCCAAGGTCACAACAGGCATAACAATATCTCAACAGCTATTGTGAAGGTAAACAGATATAAACACACTTTTGCTTACACCTTTTGACCTTGTACTACTAAATGGGAACAAAGTGTGTATTCTTTAGTAAAAGGAATGAAAGGAAAATTGAAGTAAAAATACACAAGAACCACAGATTGATAGAAAGGTGCTGTCCCACTCCCTGCTCCCTGGGCACTTCCTGACAGCCTGCTGCATCACTTGGGTGAATAGATTAAATGCAGAGAAGAATTTTGCGCTGCGTGCTGTGATGTGTTCATGTGGAATACATACTTATGTCACTACTGTGAAATAGTATTTACATTTACATTTACGACATTTAGCTGAAGCCCTTAACCAGAGCGAAGTACAACAGTGCTCAAATAATCCACAACAGTCTCAAGGACCTGTAGAGCAAGATTTAAGTCAACATACACCAATCGCCTTTGGTACCGTAGCTCAGTACACCTGATCAACACCGTCACTGATACCTAACTACACCTGATCAACACTTGTCACTACAACAACAAACTTGACACAAGACAACACCTGTAAAAGAAGGTATAAAAACATGGTTAGGAAGGTAAGGAGGGTGTGGGGTGTTTTTGTTTGTTTTGGGGGTTTTTTTGCAAGAAGGAGAAATAGGAGATGGTTAGTTGCCAAGGTGCTCCTTGAAGAGATGGGTCTTTAGCTGACGTTTGAAAACAGCAAGAGACTCTGCCGCTCTGATGGTGAGAGGGAGTTCATTCCACCATTGGGGGTGAAAGACTGAGAAGAGTCTTTTAGCATGTTTCCCTCTTCTTTTGTGCAGCGGAGTCTCAAGACGAGCTGTGCTTGAAGCCCTGAGAGGACGAGAAGAGATCCGCTTTTTGATCATCACCGTGTATAGGGGTGCCAAACCATTCTTGGCTTTGAAAGCAAGAGTTAAAGACTTGAATTTAATTCGAGCATTTACAGGGAGCCAGTGAAGGTTTCGTAATAAGGGTGTGGTGTGAATAAACTGATGTAATGTAGTTACCTTCTGTGGAAGTCCAGGCAGTAGAGTGTTGCAGTTGTCCAGTTTGGAGATGACAAGAGACTGGACTAGAATCTGCATAGCTTTTGTAGTGAGTAAGAGTCGGATTCTTCTGATGTTGTAAGGAAGGTATCTGCATGTTTTGGAGATCTGGTCTACCTGTGGCGAGAAAGAAAGATCTTCATCAAAATTAACACCAAGATTTCTTACCTTCTTAGAAGGCACGATAACTGAGTTATCAAAAGTAACCATGAGATCATGGCTTTGTGATGAGCTCACTTTAATGAAGAGGAGCTCAGTGTTACTGGGGTTCAGTTTGAGGTGGTGGGCTGCCATCCAGGAGGAGATGTCGGCCAGACAGTCAGAGATGTGGGAAGAGGCCTGCTTGTCATTGGAAAGAAAAGAGAGAATGAGTTGTGTGTCATCTGCATAAAAGTGGTAGGAAAAACCATGTGAGGCAATACTCTCCCCAAGAGAACCAGTATATAAGAAGAAAATAAGTGGTCCTAGGACTGAGCCCTGTGGAACACCAGTTGAAAGGCTATGTGGAGAAGACTGGGAGCCTTGCCATACTACCTGGCACCTCTGGTCATCGACCAATGTTGAGATTAAATTCTACTAGTGCGTTGCTACTGTTTTGTCAATGCCTACCACATTTTGTTTGTGTGTGTGTGTGTGTGTGTATCCACAGTTTTTTTATATATATTTATATGCAGTGCTTGAAGTGGGCTGGAACGCAGCGGAACACAGTTCCGGAACTTCTGTATTTTCGCCTTTTGGGTTCTGCCACTTTTTTCTCCATTCTGGTACTTACTGAAACCGATCCGACGCAACAACAGTGGGCCGAGAATATGCTGGAAAATTAGAGGTCCTGCACTTATTTTTTCCCACTTCAAGCACTGTTTATATGTCCACTCTGTACATGCATACCTACACACATATATTCATTGTGTACATCCATACATACAAGTTTATATGTGCATATAAATATAGATTGTATAGTTTACATTTTACACTGCACTGTTAATCTTATATTTTATACTGTTCTTCTGTTCTTAATTTTTGCTGCTCTTTTATTGTCTACTTTCTGCTACTTTCTGCCAAATTTCCCACTTGTGGGACTAATAAATGTTTATCTTATATTATTATGTGCAAAACAGACTCAGTAGAGAACAACCCTAAAAAAACTATTTGTCTTTACTAGTAAAATACTTCAGCAGTAATTTTAGTTATATATTTATAGTATGTATAGTATTTCATATCTATCTTACTGATTACAGCATTTTGTGCATAAAGCATGGTGCAGTTAGTACAGTAGAGAATTTTCTGCAGTTATCCGCCCCCCATCCCCAAAAAAGACACTGAGAAATATCCAACGGGCTTTAAAAGAGGTGAGAAACTTTAGACTGAAAGGAATGATGGTCAGCTACTTGAGTGCTGGTCTTTCAAATCAATTGTTTAGATCTTTGAAAAGTCTCCACATATTTGCCCGGTTTCACCCCAAGGACTTATCTCTGGCCCTAGAGTTACCTGCAAGCACTAAATCAAATTCACAATATTTTTTGGTATTATCTGAGGAGGTGAGGTATTGACCCCATTGCAGTGGTCTCTTTGTATTCATGGACATGTTTTCTCTCGTCCTGCCTGCTGCTTCGTTGTCTTACACTGTGTTGGCCCAATATGTGATCCACCTTCTTGGCTTACAATTTTTTTTTTATTAAGTTTACTTAAGTATTAAGACAAAATTATTTTTACTGCATACAAGGAATGCACAACACACAGTGTATTCATCATTATTGGATAATTGGTATGCAAATAAAACTCATGTGCCACAAGTGTCCTGATCAGTGATTACAGGCATGTTACTGAGTTCATCAGGCCAGTTTCCAGTAAATAGGAGGATGTACATTTTCTGTACAGAGCGTGTGTAAGATGCATCTAGTGTTTTAGTTGGTTGAGCTTTCTTGGCTCTGTGTTTTGTGTCACTGTCCTTTTGCACATGGCTCTTCCGCGCCTGAGGGCATTTTTTAATACATGACAAAATATGTTTTTCTGGATTTCTAATGTCATTGCAGTGAACTGGCCATCTTTAGTCTCTGTCATGTTGGTAGATGTTTTTTATCATCTTATCTGTCCATGAAGGGGCCAGTGCATGAGGGCAAGTAATGGACCCCATGTAATCTGGATTATGTGATCTAATCACAAAAATCAAGCACATATCATAGTAGGATACCTGTGAAAATGTAATATTTTGACATACATCTTTAAGGCCTTTAATTCCAGCATTTTTTTTCAGATTATTACTATCAGCTTAAAAATAGCTCATGATACTTATTTTTTGTTTAATACAGCACCAATCAGACAAACTAGATAAAGCAGAAAGAGATGTAGTCAGATTTTATTTTATCTTGTAGCAATTACATTACTTCTTACTGTAATTTAAAATCAGTGATTACATTTCAATCCACCCGACATTTTGCAAAATCCAAGGTAAAGGGTCTCTGCTCAATGACCAAATTGTCACCACCTGCATTTGACTGCTCCAACCCCTAAAATTGCCACTGCAATGCAGATAGAGGGCTCCTGTCCACCCCCGTCGCATTTCTGCAATCAAGAGTCGTTCACTTGCATCATCGTCTCCTGGGCTGAAGCACTCGGATGCCTCTCCACACGTCCAAGTCATCACTGAATGCTGCCATGTCTGAAGGAAATGCTGTAATTTCCTAACACATCATTTGGGTGCCTGGTAATTACACACTATGTTTGGCTGTAGCTTCGACATGCATGACTGCATGTGTGTGACTCGCAGCCAGCTTCCACCACGTCTTCACCATGTCACAATAGTCAGGGTCAGAACCATGTTGACATTGCTTTTGTTAAAAACATGTGGCTTGCAAAATTGCCTTGTCATGGGTTGCCAATTCTCCAGCCCCCAGAATCAGCAGCGTCTTTTTTTTAATGGAGAAGAAACACGCCATTTAATGCAAAAGTAGCAGTGATAGGATCAAAAAGAGCTGATTTATGGAAAAAGTTTGGGTTGTGCCCTTCCCAAAAACATACACACATGCATATACACACATACATACACATATATACACACATGGGCACACACATACACATGCACACATCATGTAAGAGTAATAGGCCAAAGATATAGAAACCATTAGCTTATTGTTTTGATGTTTTACACACAGGCGTTATTAGTCTGTTTTTGTGTCTTCTTTCTTCAATAGCTTTGAATGATAGTGTGAAACACTTGAGTATGTTCTTTATTTTGCCAATATTAAAGCACATTTGCTTTGATCTTGTCTTTATTATGTAGATTTTTGTATCAAGGCTATGAGCCTTCATCATACCTGTGATCATCTAATGCACTCCCAGACCAAACACCACTCGGGGAAGGATTATTTTTAACCCTTTATTGTGATATTACTATTTACAATAGCGGTGGTAGTCCTGCATGAACACGCAATGGCATTTCACGGTGATGATACTGCACAGCTTCTGCTAATTCTTGTAATGAAAATGAAAATGCTTTAAAAATTAAAATGTGGAATATTCATATGTCTTGTAGATAGGCATACAGTGTGCTTAGAGTCAAGGACTATTTATTCCATGAATAGATTTTCAGATTATTAATCATATATTATAGGTCTTGCAGTGTCGAAACTAATAAGTTTAACACATGTTTTAATATTCGAAGGACTTAATGTGGTCAGTGTCACAATCTGCTTGCATTTAAATATTGACTCAGAAATTGTTCAGACTGCTAAATATTTCTGTTTTACATTTTACGGAACATAAACTTTCCAGGTTGCCTGGAAAAGAAATCCAAGATTTTCGATGGTCTCAAATGTTTGCCTCCACTGTGCATGTCTAAACTGATGCTGCATGATACTCAGCCGCTCTTCTGTTGTGACTCTGCTGCATTCACAAACCACAAGTTACAAAAATAGGCAGATTTCTCTTCAAACCAATGACATAACTATGCATAATAGTTGTGCTTGACTAAGAAGGTTGAAAAGAAATGTGGAGAAAAGTAAAGTCTTGGTTGCAGCAGCCAGTCAATCCCCTTTCTATTCTTCTGATCTTATCCAATCATGAGGAATCATTGTGCCATGACGGTAGACCATCAGAGTTCAACCTTTAAGGAGCAAGGGTGGCTTAAAGCGATAGTTCACCCCAAAATGAAAATTTGATGTTTATTTGCTTACCCCCAGGGCATCCAAGTCAAAGGTGACAATTTTTTCTCAGCAGAACACAAACGCAGATTATTAGCTTTAGCCGTAGCAGTCTGGTAGTCATTTAATGGAAGTGG
>JBBKCR010071442.1:0-10105 GCA_037577295.1 Ladigesia roloffi | reverse complement strand
ACTACTTCCCCATTGTTAGAATTGTTATTGTGATTATTATTACCAGGGGGGCCGCCAGGCGGGGAAAGGTTAGAACGATTCTAGGGGCCCAGCACTGACATGGGGCCCTGTTAGGGGCCTAAAGGGCCCTAACTAAAGGGGTGTGGGGGGCCCCTGATTACTACTATACTTCATGGTGAGATTTCCAAATCACAGAAAATCACTGTTGGGTCACTGCACCGTTATTAGAAAGAGCTCCTGTTCTTTCAGATATATTACAAGATCAAGAATATGTTCCAACAATTCCCCCTTTCTTTCATTAACTGTAATTTAGCCCTAAAGAAGATGGAAGATGACCACTTCCTTTTATTAGGCACGAGGAGCTTGACGCTTGTGTAAACGTGTCCCTAGGATTGAAACTGATAAGTCAATTAAAGACTCAGTAAGACCCCTGGCTGATCTGGCAAATACTTGGTGAACCCTTAACTCATAACATCACTCTTGTCTTCTGTGTATATCCAGCTTACCTCATTCCCCATGTAAAATAGAAGGGCCCTTTTTTGTCGACTCTGGAGAAAGAATTTGATGATCCTGCTATTGCTGGTCACGCTGAACCTCCCATATCCTGTGCCATCAAAATATTGCCCCAGCTGAGGGACCTCGCCTCTGAGAGAAAAAAGTAAAAACCCCATTAATAATGCTGACTGTAGAATGCACAACCACTATATCCAGCTCCATTCTGAGTCTGGTGGAAGGAATATTTGCTGTTACCTTAGACATCGGCTTGAATTTGTTACGTTGACAGCATGCTGGAAGTTGTAGAGGCTGAGGATATGCTCATTTAATGTGGAAAATTCAATACATCCCCTGAAGCTGGGGTAATTGAGTTCCTTTGGTGGCTGGGATTATAAAAAATTGATTGCATTAGAGAGAAATTAAGTCAAAGAGAAATTAGAATACATTTAAATTATGGATCACTCAGGAAGCCCATATATAACATTTTTCTTTTTCTTTTTTTTGGTTTGTTTTTGCAAGCTGTTTCTGTTATTGCGTCTCTAAGACCGATAGTTGCGTAGTTGGTTTTGTGACATCAGAAATACCAATTAAAAAGTCATTTTAGAAACCTTTTAGAAATGCAGTTTTTGTACAATTTTAAATACTAAATGTGTTAACGTACAACACACTTTAACACTTTAAAAAGTAAGGAGGGGCCCTTAATTGAGATCAGTCATATATGAGGAATATTTACAGTGAAGTCTTGCGGATAGCCTCCTACATATAAAACCACTTCTCCAGGGTCCAGATCCAGCAAGCCAATGGTTGTATTAGCTTGACTTGTCATTGTTGGCAGCTTTTTGGGAGCAGCTGAAGTGTAGGTCTCAGTGAAGATGACTTCTGCATCTTGGTAAACTCTAGTTGGGGGAAAAGGGCAGAAAATGAATAAACAGTCACTGAACACACCATCATAATTTCAGATTTGTACTAAAATATCTGCCTAAAAAGCTGTTACCTTCGGAAGTCCACTCTGTCCATAAATGCCTTGTCAATGCTGGACCTGGTGATTTCTTTA
Organism: Ladigesia roloffi; assembly: GCA_037577295.1. NCBI lineage: Eukaryota > Metazoa > Chordata > Actinopteri > Characiformes > Alestidae > Ladigesia > Ladigesia roloffi. Next base: position 8,556 of record JBBKCR010071442.1, on the reverse strand, counting down.
GTCTTTATCTCATAGGCCACACCCCCCAGTTTGTACATACAATATAGCACACCACTCTTGACCACCATGCCGACAAAGTCTTTCTGCATCTGTGCGTGAACAGGTAATGGATAATGATAAGATCCTAATGATCCTAATATTTTAGATGAAAGATATCATTACTGATGTAATATTTTTCTTATCAGTGTGAAAAAATTATGTAAATTCGCTACTGCACTAATTCGGTGCACCTTACATTCTTGTTCCCCATGTAAAGGACGAATAGATTGTCCTCTGGGCTCTGGCGACGCCTCCGCTGGCCTAGACTGGGTCGGTGGAGGGTGAAGTTGAGGGCTGTAAAGGCTCGTAGATCTTCCAGGTTTTTAGGTGGGCGAAGCTCTACATGGCTATCACCAGAGAAGAAGATGGGACCCCTAATCTAGAGAGAAAAATAGATCTTTAGATGTAACAGGACTACCGTCCAAAACTAAAACTGTCTGACAGAGTGGATGCATGCTGATGAAGAAACTGTTTAAAATTAGAGTTAAACATTTTACAAATTTACTCACTGATAAGTCCCCACTGACCAAAGGAAAATTAGAAAGAATATTTTTTTGCTTTTGTCATGTCACTAGCCCCGTTTACATGGACACTTTTTTCCACTTTAAATCTGATTAAATATTGAAACCGAATAAATATATCCCATGTAAACGTGGCTACTGTTATATATTGCTGTACCTCTCTCTCTCCCCCTATCTCTCTTTCTGTATCTCTCTCTCTCTGTTTCTCCCTCTCATTCTGTGTTTAAAGGCTCTTCTAATCGACTTGTTGATGCAGGGATGGCTAATGATAGGGATGGCTGAGAAGAACCACAAAAGTTTTTTGCAACCTTATTAGGCCTGCCACCATTGATTTTTATTAATAATCAAGTAATCTTGCTATTATTTTGGTTCATTAATTATCATATACATGCAATTTACAATAACTGGCACTTAAGGGCATATGTTAAACATGAAATTTGTAAAAAATATTTGCGACAGTGAGATTATGCTGGCGGTGGTGATTCACTAAGTGTGATTTGTGTGCTTGTTGCTCCCCCTTGTGAAGAATATTAAGACTGCCGAACATGACTTTATAATGATCTGCAGGGTTATCATTGGAATTCTAATGGACTGACTAAGTTCATCATTAGGAACATACAATTTAATCGGTCATATATAATCATGACAGCCTTTGACTATCACTGAAACCATATCAATGTATCACATAACTAACTTTCTGAGACTATTTTTTGACAGTTTCATGCCTAACTAAACTGACAGTAAAATGAGATTCAGTCATAGGAACATATATACTTCAGTCAACTTATGTTCATCTAACTCAGCGTTTCTCAACAGGGCGTTTGAAAACCATTGGGGGGCGGTGAGAATGAGACAGCTGAGAGGCATTCAAACACAAATGGGGGTCGTCAATACTATTAGTTAGAATTTTTAAGCATATACAATAAACAGATTTGGTTCATTTGAACACGAAATAAGATGTAAAAAATTATTCATGGAATGATTAGAAATAAATAGGCATACCAGCGCCTGGTGCTCTGACTGCCCCTTCGGGGATTAAAATCTCACAGCCAATCAATATGTGCAAAAGCACAGTTACGTACAGATGTTCTGCGCGTTTTTTCCCAAGCCTATAAGGACGTGGCAGCTTACAGCATCGAACCAAAAGAAATGGCACTGCTTTTCTATAATTCTTTGCTTGTGAACCAAATCCACTCTCCCTTTTGGCCGTAAAGTTTAATCTGCACTGTATTTTTTTTTTTAAACAACCTTGATTATCTTAATTACTTTAATGCCTCAACAAACAAAGTGGTGACAGGTATTTCACCCATTCATTCTCTAAGGCCTGCATGTGGACGCCCATTATCCTTAGCGGATTTATTAATGTAAGCCAGGGTCAGCGTAAAAATCTAATTTATTGAAAAGTACATTAAATTCCATTGCGTCAATGCATTCCTAATATGCACTGGGTCCCGAATGACTTCAGTCATTCAGTCTGGATACGGACTGGAGAATTGCTGCCCTAGAGCATGTGGTTTAATTAGCCAAATATTTTCGTTTAGACACATGTTTAGACACATGTGGATGTATCTAAACCACAAGGCATCCAAATCTAGGGAGACCAGATTTGGGATTGTGAAAAAGAGAACCCCGTAGCGCATCTCGGCTGAGAAGTATTGTTGGTTTGTGTGTGGCGGGGGGCTGATATGTTTAATATGAATCTCGGGTCGACTGAACTTTTTGTTTATGATGTGATGAATGTTTAGGCAGCTCAATATTCTGTACAATTCTAAAATCCCAGCTGAACACAATTTCCAGGTCCAGGAAAAGAGGACGTCTTTCACCCAATCCAATGTTCAGTCTCAGTACTTACTCTGTTGGCCATATCTCTCGTTTGCTCAATCATATCTTTAATCCTCATGATGCTGTCGGACATGTTGGTTCTGATGGGCACCCGGCTGCTCTGGTTCTCCACCTCGGCAAGTTTGTCAGGAAGTGAAGGAAAGAATTTTGTCAGCTCATTCACTGAAAAGAAGCACATCAGGGTGTGTTCAGCATTATTATACAGCCCAGGGGTGACACTCTAACAATAAAGGTTTCTAAAGCGGTTCTTTATACATTTCTAGGAAAAAAACTTAAAACTGATATAGATTCTGTACATTTTGTGGATCATACAGTATTACACTTTTTTGTTATAATCTGATTATATTTTTGCTTGAAAATTCCCTGAACTGAAATCATTAATGTCAGTGAAATACATCACTCTTGGGGACTCACATGTGTTGTTAACACTGTCAAGTATATCGGTAATGTTTGGATCTCCACCAACAATTTTGATCTTGTTTAAGTCGTCCGCGATGTCCTGTAGCCGCGCAGACGTGTTGGACACAGTGTTATTGGCAGCCTGGACAGCGTCCTTGGCTTCTTTCACAAGGACATCAATATCATCTACACAAAGAGAAATGTATCCACACCTTATATAAGATGGGCTGTGGTGTGTAATATTTATTATCTCACAACATGGCAGCCAATCTTACGAATAATTACTTTCAGTCAAGCTAATAAATCTGGAATCTTAAGTCAATTATGTGAGAAAAGAAGCAGAAAGCTTCACTCAGATTTAGTTTATTATGCTGAAGAGTAATGATGTTAAATAGGGGCATTTAAAGCAGCTTGAGGCAAAACTTACTCAATCTATTTGAGTATATAATATTAGGCAAATAAAGCTGCATAAAGGACATAAAATTTCTTAAAAATAGAATTGATAAAATAGAACCTATACAAGTTTAAACATGATATATGCATCATGACATAAGAATTCGATTTTTATGCACAGTAAAAATATTCAGGGTCTCACTATAAATCAATCTTTCACTGTGCTTTTGTGATATGAGAGAAAACTGGATGTGAAGAACTTGATGTTAGTTCTCATTTCAATAAATGTATAAGCAGATTTTACTTGCCTTTTTATTATTAAAAAATGTTCTTCTAGTTCTTTTAAATGGCTTTATTGCAACATTGAAATGCTTCAGGACAGTTTATTGTAAGTTATAGCTTCTCGTTTTATTTTGCGGGACATTTCCTATTTTTGCCCATTTATTTATAGAAAAAAGAACGAAATACAGAGCAGAATCTGAATGCCAGTTGATTAAAGGCCTAAATGTATTTCTTTATATATGAATAAGATGATTTTGTCATAGAAATCAAATGTTCAGCAAAACAACTAAAGTAAGTCTAGGCTAAGGGTAAAGTTGGTGACTCTGGCAGGTATAAAGGAGCAAAGTAGACTTTATCTCATGCAAATTACCTCTTTTGACTTTCTTCATCTCCTCCTCAGCAGCTTGGATTTGCTCTTTCATGGTCTTTACTTTGGCATCCGCCTTGTCCAGACGCTCTTTAATGGCATCATATTTCATGGCGGCCTCTTAAATCGCATAAACACACATGATGTTTAAATACTACAGTAAAAATACAGTTTTGTTCTATTAGCACAGTCTGGGGACAGTTAATTGTTTCAGTATTGAATGTTTTAAAGATATTTTAGCTTGAAGTTGAGACTTATCGAACCTTTTAGGTCATTTTCTGCCTTCTTGGCCTTGTCTAGTAAGATGTTTGCAGAGTTCTTCTGTTCTTCAGCCTTCTGGGTCAGATTTTGTGCTTTCACATTCTATCCAGAGTACAAAAACAACAACAATATGATTGACTAATTAAAAAGATTTTCTGCAGTGTGTTTTCATCAATTAGACTCACCACCAGGGCCTGGTCTGCAGTCCTGTTGGCTTCATTTGCTGCCTCCTCTGCCTTTCTAATGGCATCAATAACATCTCTGTAAGCATTGATGGACACTACAGCCTTGTGGACAACTGAAATGTTGGTGTAGTTCATCAGAGACCTGCAAAAATTGCACAAATAGCAGGTTATCTGCAGCCAAACACAAGAAACATAGAGTTTGTCTTGCAGGGTAACATCATAAGTGTAAAACATAATACAGAGCTCTGAAAATGTAATCGCCCCCAATTCATGCCTATTTGTCACAATAAATAAATTTAGATCCATATATATATATATATGAAGTAATATATTAAACCTATAGAAAGTAATTGCTCCTAAAATCAGTCACTCATTGTTCCACCTTTAGCAGAAGCAGCTGAATCCTTCCTAAGTCAGAAGATCATTCTCTCAGAGTTAAAAATATCATATTCTAAATGGCCCTTAATAAAATATGAAACAAAGTTATAATGTGTGACCTTACATTTCAAAATACATGGCAAGATCCATGAGATTCTGAGCGTGCTCCTCTGCCTTTCTGACAATTCCCTCCTTAGCTGTGGCCTTTGAAAGCTCATTGAGTTTTTTCTGGAGGTCCGTGTTTGCTCCGTCCACCTCGGCAGCCAGTTTTGCAAGATCCTAAACAAGGAGAGAAGTCTTACATCCCACAAATTTGAATTAAGCTGAGGATGAATGTAGTTTTAATTTCATGTTCCACAGGCATGCAGCAAATGTTATTCCTAACACAGTCATGTTGCATCCTAAAATGTTTTGTCTGACTCTTACGATCTTCAGGTTTTCCATCATCTTCAGAAGATCCACAATCTCTTTCAGTGTTCCTCTAATCATGGCCAAATTGGCAGAGATTGACTCCTGCTCCTCTTTAAGCATCTGACGACGTTTCTGGGAAAGAACAATTATCTCGTTTCATTCACTAAATCTTACAGTGTCTCAAACAGGAAGCCATGCAAACCATTTGGAAGCATCATTATGGGTAGTATACGCACTATTAATAAAAGAATGATCACTAATATCAGCATATCAAATAAAAGATATTGAATATTTTCGATTTCTCTGAATTTAAAAGCCCTAATCAAGAGAACCATGATTACCAGAATATCAGACAGAGTTGCCTCATTCCTATCATTCATCAGTGTGGTCTTGTTAACAGTGTCCTCTGCCCTTTTCAATGCCTCTTCTAGATCTTTAAGGTCAGCGACCTGGGACATGAGGTCTTGAGCGATTTGATCCACTGCAGCCAGAGTGCCATTTAGAGGATCGGTCAGGTTCTTCATGATGTAATCTAAGACTGATTAAAAAAAACTATTGAAGGAAATTTGCCAAACCGGGTATTAGATTGCAGCTCAAAATTAATATTGCACTTCCATGGGTAAAGAGGTATGGAAATAGTTAGGAGAACACTTTGACACATATAAAATTACTTTTTACTGTTAGTGTTAATTGTATTTACAGCAATATGAATGTTTTAACACTAAATTAACACTACTATCCAGTAGTAAACAGGTTTAATATAATTTGCTGAGGTACCTAAGACTTTTGCAGAGTAGTGTATATATATGTCCCTGTAAAAAGCAGCAAGAAAGCATTGTATTTTGTCCTGAGGGATTCTGCCCCAAAAGGTATTTATCTAAAAGCAAGGGTTTTTTGTCACTTTTCAAAAAGAGAAACATGGTTTGACAGGTATTTATTGTTTAGTGGAGAGCTTTGTAACTGTACATAAAGGACACGCCTTGCCAGGATGTAGTATATTGTATTAAAAATCCAAAAAATTCAAAAATAACTCACGTTTCTGAGCTTCCCTCAGCTCATCCTCAGCCAGTCTCCTCTGCACAAAGCAGTTTTGCCTTCGCATTTGAGCCACCATCTGCCTCGCTTGCTCCAGGATCTTCTCTACCTCCTTGCTGGATATAGGGCCGGTCGCAGATCTCAGCTGCTCCAGGAGCTCTACAGATAGATAGATAGGAGGTTACCATGTCTAGAAGACAGTGAGTGATGGTAGAATGCAGCTGATTTTTATTTACCTTCTATTTTTTTCAAAAGCTCTTCAGTATCAGTGAGAAGGTCTTGACCCCTTTTGTGAGTTTCATCCAAATCTTCTATTAATTTAGTGCCAACCGATGAACTCAATCCTGCCTTAAAATTAGCAATATTTCATAAAAGCTCATATATTTGTGTGTCTGCAAGTGTATATTCATAAATATATATATAAGAATAAACAAATTAGATGTTTTAAATGTGCCTTCTTTCAAAAAACGTTTGCATCAACAAATACTTTGATCAAACACATTTGATGTTTTAAAATATAAATACCTTTGACTCAAGTTTGTTCAGGTCATTGTTTATCCCATTCACATCAGTTTGTAGTTCGTTTACCTTGGTATTCAGAGCACGGACGGAGGAATCAAACTTCATGACTAACACCTGGACGGACAGAGTCAGAGGGTAATCAATACTTGGCAACAAATGCATAAATGCAACAGATATTTGTTCACTACCTTTGTGGCATTAATGGCATTTTCCAGTTTCCTCAGTGCAGCAAGAGCTGTGGAGCTGTTGGAGAAGCGCTGCAGCTTCAGCTTCATTGAGTTTAGCTCAGTATCCATCAGATCTAGCTCATTCAGTAATGTGTCAACACAGCTGTCACACTCTAGAGGAGGAAAACTTTGTTATGGTTATCTGATCACAATCTAAAAACAGCCCTGTGGACCACAATTCATTCTCAACACATTTCCATCCTTTTAAAAATTTTACCTTTCTAACTCTTCAAAGTTAGCCATATCATTATGCTGTGTTTTTTTTACCTTACGCAATTGTTTGAAATGGACAGAATTTAGTCTAATCAGAGTTCACACTCTCACTCCCTTTAAATAACCAGCGCATTGTCAGTGGCATCCTGTGTATAATGCGGTGAAGACACAAAGCAAAGTTCTTAGAGCTGCGTCCTGTCCTGTAGGTCTGCAGCGCCCCCCCAGTGGCCGTTTTTCTTGACAACCTAGCTTGAAACGTGTATTTATTTACCTATGTGTCTGCTACAATTGGTCCAATAGATGACTGTCAGTTACTTGTTATAATACTCGCAAAACTTAGTTGATTGGGGAAATCAGTGATAATTAATATGTATTTTAACAATAATCATTGTGTGATGTATGTGATATAAATTTGAATTTTATATTTTGAGGATGAAAACGTTTTTAATTGTGTGCCGCTGCTCGCTCCTGCTTATGAAAGAAGCTGCGCGTGGGCGCATTGTCAACAGGCGTCCATATTATAGCCTTTGAACAATGTGCGAATGACTAAAAAACAGGTTTTTCTGGTCAGTGGCACGATGAATTTCACTTCTCATAATATAGCAAATTCGCACTATGAGCCTCACCACACCCCTTCTTTCCAGTGTCCCGCCCCACACAGTGCAGATTTCTGGCGGATAAATGCACTATGTGCTCACAATATAGCAATGATGGGTTGCGCCAGTGACTAGAGGACGTTGCGCCGATTGTATTATCGGGCCCTATGTGTGTGAGAATATGTGTTGTGTAGTTGGGGGAGTCCAAGCTAGTGGCTAGAAATGTCAGGCAACTAAATTAGGAAGATTAAAATGGAACCCACCAAAAATGCTTCATTCAGTAAAAGAAGTAACCTTTTTTCTGAAAGTAATGTGCATATTTGAAATGTGAGGAAAATTCACTTTTTACTTAGAGGCAGATTGATTGTTGCATTGTAACAATACATTAAACATCAGACTGGCCAATGAGAGCTCTGTTGTCACTTTACCTCAGTGGACTTCTGAGTATTAGTTCCTAAGGCTAATTTCAATAAATGAAAGATGAACTGATAAACTGATCCAGCCCTGCCACAGCTTTTCATAAAATTATTTTTTCAAACTCCAGTGTCTAAATTCCAGTGTCTGTGTCTGTTCTGGAGGTAAACACAAACCTTGGCAGTTGTCGTTGTTACTGGGGTTGTTTGCATTTTCACAATCTACAGAAACACAACAGACACAAGAGAGTCACAACACATTACATAAACTTCAATATAACACTAAATACAGAAAGACCCAGGACTGCGGTCTCCTTACTGCCAGAAATGGGGTCACATATATAGCCATCATCACATGTACACCTCTGGCAATTTCCTCCGTTCTGTAACGGGTCTCCATAGTAGCCAGCAGCACACCTGTTTAAAAGCAGAGAATGAGCAAAGGGCTTTTATTACAGATGTGGTAGTCATG
>JBBKCR010071421.1:0-10105 GCA_037577295.1 Ladigesia roloffi | reverse complement strand
CACACTCTTCAACCTCCTCCCCTCTGGCAAGCGCTACAGATCCCTGAAAACAAAAACAAACAGACACAAGAACAGCTGCTTTCTGCCATCACTCTCCTGAAATGTTGACAAATAGGGTCATCTCCACCCTGCCCAATTACCTACACGTCACACACCTCATGACTCCATGCATCCAGCAATCTGGCACAATTCATTTTCATTTTCTATTGGATAATTTTACTTATTTATTATTACTAATTTTCTTTTTTGCACTTCCACTCCTGCACCACTTCGTTTACATTATTAGCTGCATTATTTGTACTCTGTGTCATTTGTGCCCACGTGTGTGTGTTGTGTTTATTTATTGTACAGTATATCTCTATGGTTCCTTCACCACGGGTGCCACTAAATGTCTATTGTTATGTTTACAGAGAGCTAACACATACCAAAGTCAAATTCCATGTATATGCAAGTATACTTGGCCATTAAAACTGATTCTGGTTCTGCTTCTGATAAGAAACAACAGGATACAGTCTGGGCCAATGTGTGATCTGCATCTAAGTGATTTCTGTTAGTAAACATGTCTTAGCAAGAATAGCCCTGAATTAGGTTAAAGGAAAAATATGCCAAACTGATTTTTTGGGTGAATCACTGTAAGTGCTTGAACCTCTTGTCAAGCCCCTCTTGGATGATCTAACAGCATCATTAAGGGATCAGATGTGATGGATACCTCAGTATTTTAAAAGCTGTTGCGAAACAAAGCAGCGGTTCCACTCATTGCTGTGCCAGTGGAGTTGATATTCTGATTAATGCGCTGAAAGCTGCTGCTGATCTTCCCACAGCAGATAATTAAGAATGAGTCATCAAATTCTCCCCTGTCCATGTTTCCTCAGAGCCCTGCCTGCTCATGAATAACAATCAACTGGGCCAATCTGCCTCACTCTTTCACGCTCATACACACATGCATGTTTATATTGTTAGTGTGTGTATATTTATTGTGACGGATTTGAGGAGGGGAGGGGCTAATATACCAGTACAGGCTAAAACCACCTTCTCACCTTCTCACACACCACCACCTCATTCAATGTGTTTTCTTTATTTTCATGACCATTTATATTGGTGGATTATATAAATTAGGGTTGGGAATTTAAAGCGTTAATTAGAATAATTAATCACAGAAAAAAATAACGTGTTAATATTTTAATGCAATTAACGCTTTAAGCTCTGCCACTAGTTGGCAGACATGTAGTATTTCAAGTCACCTTCGACTTGGATGCCCTGGGGGTAAGCAAATAAACATCAACTTTTCATTTTTGGGTGAACTATCGCTTTAAGTAAAGCATCATGTTAAAATGTACTTTGTCCAAATCACTGTCTCTCTTCAATATATTGTTTTTTATTGGGTTCATGAGAGCAAATGTCTCTTCTGATCATTAACTGCAGGTATAAAAACTAACTCCTGCCTACAGAGTGACATCTGGGTCTGCAGCTATCTTAATCCTACCATTCAGGCTAATGCTGCTACTCACTCCCGCTGCTCCTCCAAGGAACATCGGTGGCTATGCCATCCCTACATATAAGGTAAACCCAGTCCAGAACCTTCTCTTATGTGGTTCCCCACTAGTGGAATGAGCTGCCTAACCCAAAAAGAGCAGCAGAATTCCTCTCTATCTTCAAAAACCTCCTGAAAACTCATCTGTTCAGAGAGCTTCTCCTCTCTTGATGCACTACTATCATCTTGCACTACATTTAAATAAAGGTTTTAGCACTCTCCTCTAGTTTCATATTATCCCAGACTGTTTCCACTTATTGTAATTTGTTTTGGATAAAGTTTCTTCCAAATGAATGTAAAAGTTTGAACTAAACTTCTTGTGAATGAAGCAGAAAAATGAGGAACGACTGATTTGTACATTACCACATTGCAGTCATATTTCTGACTAGCCAAAATGCATTTGAGTATCAAGTATAAATGCATTTGTTCAAACCTGATTAGGGTTTAACGCAGATAGTAGTAGTCATATGAGACAATTAGGTGTGTTTGAATTGTAGCCTATAAATACTGTAGCTATGTGTAATTGCACTAGATAATTTAGGCAAGAATCTTGAGCAAGTTTCACTGATTATTATGTGGAGAGTAATATTAAAATCAGCTCGTATAATAATAACCAGTGGCCAGTGTTGCTCATCGTTCTTTTCTCATTAGGTTTAACAGTAATTTCACCAACCTTCTGTAAAGCTTGCAGAACGATTAGCTACAAAAGAACGCATTTGTGGGCAGAGCACTGAAAGGTCAAATAATGTGTAATTGCAGAATGACATTTAAATTTAACGTAGCAAAACAACAACAGACTTGACTTGATGGCGTCAGCATATATGAGTGTTTCTGTACCTGTGCATCCATTAGCAGGTGTCTCATTAGAGCCATACTCTGTCTCAAAGTGTCCTTCTCAGTGGGCAAAAATGCCTCGTCCTCGTGGCTCAGAGCATTCGGCCGGTTCACCATGAAGTGGGCGATTTGGTCATTCAGGCTGTTCAGGGACTGCACGGCTGTGAGGAAGCAGAAAACAGTGCAGAATTAAACACCTCGTGCTGCTTTTTGTGTAATTGGCACACCAGACGCTGAAGGTATGGTCTATGAACTCTCTCTCCCTCTTCCCCATTCCTTCCCTCACTCCCTCTCTCTCTTTCACTCCCACTCTTACATTCACTCTCTCCCTCTATTTCTCTCTCTCCTTCTTCCTTTCTCAACTCTCATCCTCCCTCTCTCTCTCTCCCTCTCTCACCCTCTCTCTTCCATGCTTCCTTGCCCCCTCACCCTCTCTCTGTCTCTATTTCCCTCACTCTCTCTCTTTCATTCTCTCTCCCCTTCTCCTGCTCTCCCCCTCTCCCCCTCCCTCGGTCTCAAATTAGCTGAAACATGCACTTAGCCAGAGGTAACGCTTTTTTATTGAGTACATTTTCCTCCATAACAGCACTTTATCCAGGATATTTAAAATCATTCTAATTTTATTTTTTTACATGAATTTTTTTCTAGTGAAACGGTGATCCTCAAACATTTTACAATGTGTTAAAAATGATTTAAGCAGTGTAGGCCTAACCTATTAAGCACCAGCAAATTAATTCCTGAAAAGCACTAGGGGGAGCGCTTTACTGGATACTTAAACTCTTTCGCGCAACGCTTATACAACACATGTGCACATGTGCACACATACATACATACACACACACACAACATGTGAGAACTTTTTCATTATCTTGCCCCCACACATCTGCTTGTAACACTTTAGACTTGTAAACAGGTTGGGATGAAAACAGTTTTATATTTCAGAATTTCTTCCATGTACCTCTAAGTAGGGGGACCACAGCATCAGATTGTCCTCAGGTCAGTGTTCTACCTGTTTGGGTATTAATTATGACAGTTTATTGTCCATAAACCACAGGTAGTATGTTCTGATAGCTCACATACACCCATCAGATTGTCCTACCATCAGGGTTTTACCTGTTTGGATATTAATTATGTTCTGATAGCTCACTCACACCTATCAGATTGTCCTATCAGGACACAGACCCTTAAAAAGAGAATGCCTGCAGTTTATAAGTGTAAAATGGCTGCAAGACCAGATAAGTACGCAGGTACCCAGACCAGACATGCAAGAAAATAGGGAGATAGGCAAATCAATAATACATTTTAATTGGAAAACAGGCAACTGGTGGTGTAAACTGAAATATGAATCAGAAGATGACCTAATCTGTAATTATTGGTTGAAATCATTGGGGAGGGATAGGCAAATTAAGAGAAGGAGACACCTTATTTTTCTATAGGTGTAACGAAGCAAAAACGATAAGAAAATTAAACTTTATTGGATAATGCAAGCAGGTGAACCTATGCAAAACAAGTAATGAAACTCTCAAATTTCTCTATTGGTAGAATATCGATCAGTTGGGTGTGTTGAGAGGGAAGGTGCTTGGATTTGAAAAGTGCATAAAAACTCATGGAAGAGCCCAGTGGAACGGAGCAAGCGACGGACTGGAGAGGAAGCCGCTCCCACGGGCCGCAGCTGAAACTTTTAATAGACCAGCAAACATCGCATCTGTTTTACTCTGTATGATTTCTTACACTTAGGAGTTTATGGAGTTTGGGACTCTGAAAAAGTCTTTGAAGCTAGCTCGTTAGCCTACCTTTCTTACTTCGACATTTGCTGACATATAAATATATGATATAAACATATAAATCAATAAACAAAAGTTACAACAGGCATCCACGCACAAATTAATAAACATGATCATAATTGTCATCATAATCACAACCAAACTCAACAGTCTCCCATTGTCATTACTGCTGGTTCCAACAACATGTTGAAGCCAAACACAGTGTGTAGTTTGTCCATGCGGCTCCGCCAAACCCCAGGAGAAACAAATGCTTGTCTGTAGTACAATTAATTTAAACAGTGTACTGTCTCTCTTTCATTCATTACCCATGATTTCAAAAGTGGAAACTTAGACCATACATTTAATTTTACTTATTTTGTATCAGTGTGTCCATCATAGCTTTCGTTATGTGTTATGTTATGAAGTGTTATGAAAAGAATCAATTTTACCAATGTTTATGTCATGCAACATTATGCTAAATTCTCTAGCTAACTATCATTTATGGCATTATAATTGGTGCATATATTAGGTCTCCCCCCCACACACCAAATGCTAAATACAGGGCCATGGCCTTGTTAAACCTATAAATGATAAACTGCTTGAAGTTATGCAGATATCTAAGGCTTTCATTCTGGCCTAAATTTGAAGCTTAGCCATAAAAATTACCCAGATTAGCTAATGACCAGCTCTAGCACATCATTCAAAGAATGAATGCTTGAACAGCTACAGGAACACTAACGCATTGTTGCGAACTCCAGAGACTTTCTACACACTGTATTATATGAGAGCACTGAATGGACTGTCCGTCTCATTACCACTGTGTTGAGGGAGTGTGTGTGTGCAGCCTCAGCTGGTGTGTGTCTGGCTTGGTTAGCTCATCGAGCGCAACCTCGCCTTCTCTCCAGATGATTTTGTACATTGGCATGCAGCTGGCCCTGCTCTAATCCGGCCCCCACAGGCCCCTGCACGCTTTCATTTATCATTAATCCCCTTCGCTTAGCCAAGTCTGCCATGATTATTGTGAGTCCATTACAGGGCCAGTGTAGAAATATCACATTCATACCCATTTGAATGCATTTATACATAAAGTCACAAGTTTGCTTCAATCAATGAGAGCATCAACATGTCATCAACAAAACTGACAGCCATGTTTCTGTCTGTTCTACATTCAGGCCAGAGTGGACATCTCGCTGGGCCTGAGCAGTGGGGGGGAAATATGAAATATAGAAATTTGTATTAGATCACTTTTTTCTGCATAGTCATGCAGACGGTTTCAAAAAAGGGGGCAAAAGAGAGATAACAAATGTTAAGTTACAAGAGATGGAGACAGAGCAGAGTGAGAGGGGAGTGACAGATGAGGAGAGAGGAGGGGAAACAAAAAGAGGAAGAGACAGGTGAAAGAAGGGTAGGAAAGGGAAAAGGAAGACAAACGAGGGGAATTAGCAGCAGGGGAGCAAATGAGAGACAGCATAGATAAAAAAGAAAGGAGAAAAGCAGGGACATACAGAGAGTGAGGGGAACAGAGGAGAGAGACAGGAACAGAAGGAAGAAAAAAGAAAGGTAATAAATGACAAGGAGGGGGGCAGTGGCAGGATGGGAGAGAAAAAGAAAGAAAAAAGTGTGAGAGAAAGGTGAAAGAGGAAAGATAGAAAGGGACAGAGAATGAGGGACAGATGAAGTGAGAAAATAAACACAGAAAGAGAGTGAGCAGAGAGGGAGATCGGGACAAAAAGAGACAGAGGAAGAAAGAGAGAGGGACAGAAGGGAGGGAGCAAGGAAAAAATGAGAAAGCGAGGGAGGAAGTCAGAAGGAGAGAGAGAGAAAGAGAGAGAAAGATAGAGAGGAAAAGATTGAGAGAGAGAGGAAGAGAGAGATGGACACAAAGTTTGTCTCTATCATTATTTTTTGAGGTCAGTTCAGTTCATCATGGCAGAGCAGACAGAATAGAGGTCCAGCTAATGAGCTTCACTTCCTCACAGCTGCCAATCAGGGAGGCTGTGAGGGGCCCAAAGCATCGTGGGAAATGCGGTCTTTAGGGGGAGAGCTCTCATGAGCTGTCAGGCCTTCTGCAGCGCCGCTGCAGCGTGTGAGATTAATGCTCAAATTCACACACGCTGCAGTCTGGCTCACATTCAGCAGCTGTCAGAGGAGTGTAATTCAGGGCATGAAGTAAAACGGCCACACTGAACACGGCGCTGCTTTAATGAAAAGTTAATTAACTCTGGCAGATGTGGCTCGGCAGCCTGCGAGATGCAGAACAGAGAAACAGAAGCAGTGAGGCATGAAAAAGCTTCGCTCATCCACCACCCCTGCTGAGGTATCACCCAAAAATCTGCTTACAGCATTGCAGGGGTCATTTAAGACACTGAGAGGAAAACCAAAAAAAAAGAGGAACTGTAAACTCCAACAGCAAGAACGTCTTTGTAATAGGATTATATCCAAGCAGAGATTTTTTTTCTCTTGACATATGATAGGAGATACCGGAATCACATTACAGGAAATCGCACTATGCTGACAGAGGCATAAAACAAAGCTGGAACAAAATCGCATCATTTCCTTATTATCCTCAGTGTGGAGAAAAAGTTCTTGTTTTTTCCATCCACAAAACAGGCCCACCAAACATCTCCAAATCAGCTCTGTATGCTAGCAAAAAGGTTAGCCCACTAATTAGCATTTTTGGTGCTGGACAGAAAATATTTAAAACATTTTAGAAACTGAACTTGTGGTAAAATTCTCATGTTTTTAATGTCCCTGCCATGACTCATCCATGTTTCTCTGTATTCTTTGATCGAAGTGTCTTTTTGTTTGACTACATCAGCTTTTGCAAGAAAGACAAAAAAATATTAACCAAAAATTAACCAAAAATGTCATATTTACCCATCATCACAACCACCTATATTCCCTTCTTCACTGTTGCAGACAACCCTCCCCTGTGTCACTTTCAATTCTCTTGATTTACTCTCTCACTTTTTGTTTGAGCTTTTGAAGCAGATGCACAATAACCAATAATCGGTTATTTCAGGTCGCTTTCAAAGTTCACGTAAGGGAAATTAAAGGGTCGATTGTTCATTAAAGGGTCGATTGTGCCTTGTGGTGTGTCATCTGATGAGGGAAGACAGGCAGCAGCAATTTAGGTATCATAGGTTGTCCACCACAAAAAAATTTCTGCTTTTTTTTTTTTTATTCACACCAGATGACAGTGACATTTCTCAGGCTTCCCCTTCAGCCACTAATCAGGATCCAATCAAATCATGACGAAAAAAATCCCACTCCATCCCAAAACATTTCCTGAAAATCCCCTTTCACTCAAAATATGTCCTGTTAAAAAGGAAGAATATATCAGATCAGCACTTAGGGGGTTCTTTAAGGAAAAAGTCACCTCTAATATTGATGTCACATTTAATATATTCTTTAATACAAATGAGATATTGGAATACTACTAATACAACTACTAACTGACTAAAAAATTGATTAAATGGACAATACAAAACTAAACACAACTATATAGAAGCAACTGGATCACAATGAGAGTGGAACAAGGGACATTTAAATTGTTATTAAAACGTTAGAACCCTACGGAAACCCTTAAGAACCTGTATGAATGAGGCTGCGAGTAACACGATTTGTAAACAACCCAACACATCCTAGACCTAAAATCACATCTCAGGAAGCGGTGCAGGGGGAAATCATTTCCTTAGAATGCAATTAACACAGCACCAATCTGCATACAATCAAATTAATGGCAAAGACTAATTTAGAAACAACAGCACCACACAACTTCAGCAGCAACTCTTAACCCCTAGAAGTCATTCTGATCACAGCACACTGCAAATTTAACATGAAGGATTTCTCGTTGTTTCTCAAAAAGAGAAGAAATTCTGTGTAAAATGCAGATTTTAAACCCTCAGACCAAACCATTTATATTACAAATAGGAGATATTTCGTTATGATTTATAATTATAGTGGTGCAAACTTTTGGAAGAAAGAATAAACAACAACAAAAGTCAGTGATCAAATATGTCAACATAAAGTAAAGATGTTATATAAATTGCATAATTGTCTGCATTATTAAATGCAGAAATATATACTTTTAAAGAGCATAGATAAATGGCAATAATAAATCATTCTCAGCACCTGTGTATATAGGAAACATAAACTCTGCCACAGACCCTAGTTGTGTTTGGACTTTGAGGGCAAAAACAGCTCCCATACGGAGTCACTCAGGAGGTCAACAGGAAGGTCACAAGGTCATAGCATGTGGAATAGACTGCTGACCGCCAAGGTCACTCCTGGCAAACAGCGCTGGGTTGGTTTATGAGTGTGCCAACTAGGCCCGCAGTCAGTAACAGATTTACAGCCGGGCCGTTCTCCAAGGCTCTGCACCGAATCTCAGGAGCAAAGCCACTGCTAAATAAAATGTTTATGATGCTAGTTTGATTAATGCTTCCTCATTTGGCAGTTTGTTTTACAAGGTATGAACCTGGAGAGGACACCACAATACCAGGGCTGGCTATAGGTGCATGAGCAATGGAGCAATGGGGCACCTCCACTTTCATTTGGAAGAAGGCCAGGGTAAACACAGCGCTACTGCTGTAACAAATCTGTGTATCTCCTTAATGGTAACTTAATAGGACAAGAAAAATGGTTCTTCGCTTTAATGGACAAGACTGATTTTGGACTTATTTAACTGGTCTATTCACTAGGAAATGTTCGCACTATAATAAAACATCTAGCAAAAGGCTGCCAAAAAGGCAGAAAAGTAGTACAAGCAACAAATAAAAACATGACTGATATGATAGTAATGATATGCTCTGATAAGATACTTTTTATTGAGAGTAAAATAATTTCAGCAGAAATCACTGAATAAGTATTTTGGTGCTATATTTTTCAATAGTAAAAGTATATTAAACACGATTTTATCAAACTGCTATACAAAATGAGAGCAGCGTGGAAGCAGTGTTGCTGCAAAAGGTCAGTGTTGAGAGAAAATGAAGCTAATAAAACCAAGAACCTTCAATAATGTGTATATCAGAACTCCCACATCTTTTAAACAAAGTGGATACTTTTATCCCTCTTTATATTCATGTACTTAACTTGGTGAAAAAGAGGGATACACATTGCCCACCCAGTGACCTCTATTTCTTACTAGTTACATATTTTATTCATTTACTGACTTCCTTTTGTTTGTTTGTTTCTTGCTGTGCCTTGTGGGTGATCTGTGTTGTATGCAGTGTTGGGCAAGTTACTTCAAAACTGTAATGTATTATTATTTACTTGTTACTGTCATTTCAAAGTAATTTGTTACATTACACTATTACTGTATTTAAAATGTAAGGCATTACACTACTGTTGCATTACTTTTAAGTTACTCTCGCCAAAATAACAGGAAATATGTATTTGGCCGTGTAAATATAGCTCATGATGCTAAATTAGCCCATAACACATCCAGTGGAAGGTGACAGTACAGTCCGCCGTTAGAACAGTTGCAGGTTCACTCATTTCTAGGGTGAACAGATTTGGGATTGTGAAGAAAAGTCCTTAGCGCGGGTTTTTTTACCAGCTCGGCCGTGGTCCGGGGGGTGTTAGATGTTGGCCGTGTGGCCGACGGCCTTTCTGGACTTATAGGTTAAGAGAGATGCCGGTCACGTGACGAATGTTTAGGCAGGTCAAAATCCCGAAGGATTCTAAAATTCCAGTTTGCACGGATGTTACTCCTCTGCTGATTTTGAGGTGATTTTGCCAAATTTATATGAAGGAGAATAAAAAACTTCTTTCCGGTGTAGAAATACATTGTAACGCGTGTTACTGACAAAAAGCAATGCATTACAGTAATTCGTTACTTTTGTAACGCGTTACTCCCAACACTGGTTGTATGTAGCATGTTTTTTGATTGATTGTGGTTAGGGATGCACCGATACCACTTTTTTTGAAAACGAGTACGAGTACGAGTACTTGCATTTTAGTACTCGCCGATACC
>JBBKCR010071410.1:0-10105 GCA_037577295.1 Ladigesia roloffi | reverse complement strand
CACTCACTAGGGGCTCGGACCTGGACTCTGTAAAGCTGCTTTGTGACAACCTTGTTGTAAAAAGCGCTATAGAAATACAATTTAATTGAATTGAATTGAACTTATACATTTTACAATATAAAAAAGTAGGATAACATTTGGAGTACTTTACCTATTATTTCATAACTACCACTAACTCAGAACAGCTTTCTGTGCTCTACATTTTTAAACTTACATTCTGAAAGCACATTCTTGGCTTGATAGAACAATTATTAAAAAAAAACTAAAATTAGTATCAATAAGTATCTTTCCATAAGTGTTCAAATCTCTTCTCCAGGAGATCTACTTTTCTCCAATGTTATGCCTGAATCTAACATCTAAATGAAAGTATCTATTTGTCTTCTACTTTTATATATAACTTTATGGATGTGGTAGCAGGACACATTTAGTTTTTGGGGCAAAATTTTTTTATTTTTTGTTCACAACCAAATATGAAAACTTGACCATTCTTTCCAGCATATATTAACAGTTTAATGTTTTTGAACTAGCTGAGCTTTCTAAGCAAGATTTATTTTTTTGTGGATACAAAGTAGAACATCAAATATCATTCTAATAAAATGTAACAAAATGTATTTCCCCTGATGAATCTGTGCATAGAATGCATATGGACGATATGAATTTAATTTTAATGAAATTTATATGTATAGATACGGACTTCTGCCGCTGCTTCTCTTTTTAGTCTGTGTTATTCCTTACTACTCCATTTAGATGCTGTACTTTGTCTTAGCTAGCTCTCAGTGTGAGTTATTTCCATCTAATTGGTTGTTTATTGCAGGCAGAGTGTGATTATATATTTTAAGTGTAAATGTTTGACTTTTACAAGCAGCTTACTGATCATAAAACACATCTGAGCAAATAATTACTTTTCTGGCACAAAAACATAATTCAAGGTAGGTCTAGAAAAATATGTATTTGATTGTGGTAAACATTAAAATATGCAGAAGGTCTTCCTATGAGTCTGTCTGTTTGATATTGCAGTGCATCTGCAGTGCATCTTTATTTGTCTGCATACCATTTATATTATTCCGGTCAAAAAAAACTACCAACAAAATGCTGAAGTAGAAAGACCCCACTTCTTTTCTGAATATGTCTGACCACACGAACTCTGGGTCTCCTGACACAAGCTAAGACTAATCATGTGAGTTTGTGTGTGTGTGTATTTGTGTGTGTGTGTGTGTGTGTGTGTTTGTGAGATAACAGGGATGAAAATGAATGTACTGTTTCTAGAAAGCACAACAGCAAAGCTGTAATAAAGAGTATCTGGTGTGCTATATATAAACGTGCTGCACACATATATAAGGTGTGGCAGTGAAATAGCTTTTCTATATCCTGCGGCATGGTGTTTTGCTGATCTATATTGTTTGGGTGATGAAGTGTCCTATAACTCTCCAAAGGACACCAATAAACCTGCACCCATTAGTTGCACTGCAGCTTCAAGGAGAACATGTAGTGTGTGGAGGGGGTGGTGTGCAGAAGTAGGTTGGTGGGTGTGTTCTGTGAGTGGGCATCAATGATTTTAGT
The DNA here is from genome assembly GCA_037577295.1 of Ladigesia roloffi. NCBI lineage: Eukaryota > Metazoa > Chordata > Actinopteri > Characiformes > Alestidae > Ladigesia > Ladigesia roloffi. Next base: position 8,545 of record JBBKCR010071410.1, on the reverse strand, counting down.
ACATGTAAAATTATAGTGAATAAACCTAAATATGAATAAAATATGAATAAAACCTAAACCTGAAAGCTGCTACAGCCATAACAGTTCTACGAATGTGTCATGTGCTCTCAGGAGTTAAATTATGATTACAGTATTGATTACAGTATGATTACAATATTATCACTACTTGTCATGACAGAAGATATTATTTTTTTACTTCAAACTGATTTAATCTGTTCACATCAAACATTGCACAATTTATAATGACAGTTACTGATAATATTACCAGCATTGTAGAAGTGAAAGTAACCATTCTGTCATACACCACAGCACAAAGTGTGAACAGCATGAAATTATTCCTCTATATTTAACCCATTCATCAAAGAAAGAGGATCCCAGGATCCCAGCGCCCGGGGAGTAGTGTAATATGGTTATTTATAGAAGCTTTTCAAACTGTTGCAGCACTTAAAGAGTTCAGCAATTGTTATGAGTTAAATAACCCTATGTGCCACTTTAGGACCACATAGGAAAATGTTGCCATTTATAAATAAAGGGATTCCTGCAGGTTCTTGGATGCCTATTTCTTGGAACTCTCTGTAAATGAGGAATCCTCTCATATACCATACTGTGGATACGCTTTAGTTGGCTATGCAAATTACTGAAAGACAAATAAATCCGTTTTGTTTTGTTTGTAAAAATGTAGTTATGTTTTGTGAGCTGGGAAGGAGAACATCAGTTCAGTTCCAGATTTCTTTTCATTGCCTCTAGCTGTTGCTTGGAAACTCCATCAGCTGCTCCAGATTTAATTTCATGAAGGAGTGTTTGAGTCAAACCAGCTATCTATCAGTAATACTGGGGTTACATAAAGAACAAAAAGATATACTGCCACACAATCACTATTCACAGTACGATGTTATTTACCTTTACACTTATCAGACACTTTATCCTAAGCGACTTCCATTCCCTTACTACAGGGGACAGGCTCCCTAAAGCAACTTGAGTTAAACATACTTGCCCAGGAACCCAGTGCTTGTATGCTGAATGTAGGATTCTAACCCATGAGTTCTCAGTCCAGAGGTAGATTTCCTCCCTATTAACCATATGTGTTAATTTTATGCAGTATATTTACTCATGTCAATGTTAAAAACACTCATTGCTCGACTAAACATTTCTTAAATAGTATTTTTCAGGTTCCTATTTCTTTTGCACAATACTATAAACAAATTAATCTTTCGGGAACTAATACTGAAAAACTACTATTGGTTTTTATGAGAGCAAAAATGGTTTTTGTATTGCATTGTTCTTCAGAACTCATTTGGAACCTTTTTTAAAGAGCCTAGTCTGAGATGCACTCTTCAGATATCTGGTATTTTCATCACATTGATGTAGGAAAAAGAACATTTGAGCTTCATGAACTTTGGAAGGACTCTGCAATCTGAAAGTAAATCTCGAATGTATCTAGAAGACTTGCTGCCATCTAGTGTCATCAAGTGGAAAGTCATGGATTAGCATTCATAGTGATTCATTTGGTTGGTCATATCAATTCAGCTCGTCAGCGTGCCAGCAACCAGCAGAAAAACCAAAGCTTTCCTTGAAAATAAATCTGTAGAGTGTATTCTGGATGTTGACAGAAATGTAATGAATCCAATTTAGGAAAGAGGCCGTAGGCATTGAATAAGAGCTCGTGATGAGGAAAGTGGATCAGATCCAGGTTTTACTGCTAAGAGCTGATGCAGAGTGAGCTGCAAATTCTAACGCACAAACAAAATACCCAGACTGTTCAGGGACAAAGCAAAACACTCTGATAATAGAATTGCTGCTGCCCATTTTTACTGCACTGAATTAGGTAAGGTTTAAAAGATAAATCAAAAATGAAGAAAGAAAATACCCAAACAGTAAAAATATACCAATACACAGTGAACAAGCAGGTACTTTATAATGTAGAGATCAAAGAGCTGGTACCAAATAAAACCGAAATTTCCTTGCGGTTGTTATGAAAGTTCTCATGTAAATAACGAAATTTTAAGGTAAAAAAAGAAGTTAGAAAATGGCTAAATGAATCGACTGTTATTTGTACCATAAGTGGACCTCAGAGGAAACAACCAAGCACATAAACATGTAAGAGATGGACCCTTTGAAATGCAATCTCAGTTCTGCATCAGTCATTAATTAATTTTATGTAAGCCTGGAGAAGAGATAGAGAGAGAGGGAGAGAGAGAGAATGTACTGGAGTATTGTAAATAAAGATCTACTGCTCTCCCCTGGGAATTGTGGGATATGTCACCATAACCGTGACACTGGACTTTGGAATTGTGGTGTTGGAACCCTGTCAAATGTGTGTTATCAGCGTGGCCCAAATTGTAAGTTACACTTCTACAAAGGTTACTGTGTCCGACTTCACCTGCTTACAATGACCACCTCAAGGCAAGAGTGGAAGAGATAAGCAGGTACATGTGTTCAGGGCAGGTTGGGTTACACCGAAGGCCTTACATCATCGTCCCACATTCTGTCATCAGGCTTTATTGTTACATGCACAACATATGACATTACAGTTACGCAGATGGTGATTTTATTGGTCAGCTTATACCCACATCAGTTGCATTCTCATTATTCAAGGACATATAGGAATATGCACATAGACATAAAGTCTTGATATATACCACACTTCCAAAGTGCCATGACGGTTAACCCACAACATATATAGCTAAACATATTGTTATAGCTTTATTCCTGATTTGTGCACATTGTTATAGCTCCATTTCTGAATAATGGAGCTATAACAATAAAATTCCATTATTCAGAAACTGAGCTATAACAATATGTACATAGTCATAGAGCCTTGATATACATAAACATTTTTTACATGTCTATTATACTGCTTTAAACTGTTACCTATTATACTGATAGAAAGTACAGAAAATGTATATTAGCTAAATAGTTTTATCCTTTAAAACCAGGACTATGAATGATATCTAAACCTCCGTCCAGCAAACAGTCTGCACAACACTTTGCCTTTTGTGCAATCAGTGGAAAATAATGTGGTAACTAGGCAAAAATTTGAATCCCCATAAATATTATGAGCATTGGTTGAAACTGCTTGAATCTGTCATCAGAAAGTTCTGGAGGGACTGTTAACTGTAGTATCTAGTGCAGCCCAGAGGTCAGTTCCCTTTTCAGTTACTCTTTTCTTGGTTGCTCTTAGGCTTTCTATGTTCTTTTTTCCTTTGGAACCCTGGCTCCTCTCAGATTAATCCAGTGAGCTTAACATTGTAAGTCAATTGTTTGATGTAAAAACAAATTTAGAGTGATCACCTTAGTCACCTTAGTTCAACTGTAGCCAGTCAGCCGAGACATGTTTGGCCTCCAAAGCTTGATTTTTAATCCACATCGAGTTGTTAAGTAATCTGAACTGAACTTGCTTATGTGGTTTCTGATATTGTGTGACATACTATTATCTATTAACTCTTCCAGGAGGCTTGAAGCTCTAAATCAGGGCATGGATCCTGATTTAGGATTTGCTTATTTATGTTTTATTTAAACATGTTGTGGTGACACTGTATATCGTCGGATTATCCAATATATCTTTTGATTATTACTTTTAAACAATAAACTGTGCAGTTATGTTCGTTTGACAACTCTGGATAGTTTTTTTATGATAGAAATGGTACACTGTGGTGGTTAAGGTGTCTTTTGCTAACAATAACTATAGAGATGGAATGAGTATTTTATCTGTGAGGTCAGGTTTGAATCGTTCTTGTAACTGTTCACATTGCGCAAACTTAGCTCATCTTTTGCTGGCCTGCTGCACGCTGTGCGTCTGAGGCCTCTTACTGACTATAATCCACAAACAGCGCATATTAGGTAAGCACATATATATAACCAAATGGGTCAAAGATGACTCACTAAGTAAATAGTTTTTTCAAAGTTCTGTTGTTTTGAGGGTTTTTTTTAATGAGTTATATGATTGAAAAACATTTGCAGAACTGTGTTTTGCGTATACTTCTAATATTCAGCTGGAACAAAAAATGCACCAAGGGCACAAAGTGCTGGTAAATATTAAGCTTTACCTTACATCAACTGCTGCATTTCAGGGATACTTTCTTTTGTGTAAGACAAGTTAGCACATTTTGAAATAAATTGATTCAGTCTCTGACTGGTGTGTGTTTTTTGGTATTGCACACTTTATCCCATTTGTGTTTCAGTATGTCATACAATGTGAGAAATATATCAAATATTTTTAATATTTTTAAATAGAGCTATATTTTGCGGGGGGCAGGCGAGAATATTCAAACAAGCAGCATGGACATTGCTGGCATTACTTTTTACTTACAATAGCATTTATTTATATTAAATGTTAATTACTATTGCATTACATATTACTTACATTAACAAAACTCAAAACACTCGAAGGCTTTAAAACAAAGAAAGGTTGATAATAATTTTTTATTATAACAAAATATGCCATTTTTATCCATGTCCTCATCACCCACGTGGCACATGGACTGTAAGGCTCAGCCAATCACGGGGCTAGCCGATCAGCTTATGCTCAGTGGGGCCCTCCCACCTCCACGCGTTGCTCCCCGCTTGAAGCCTCGCGAGCCCAGGTGCACAGCAAGGAGCGCGAGCAATAAGGGGCTCGCGCAGGGAAATCCCGGTCCAACTCAGCACGCGCCACGCATGGTACGGTCAGACATTCTTTAACATGATTATTCATGGGTACCGCCCTCTGCTGGCCCCCTCCCCTTTCCAAAGGGTCAGCGCGCGCCCGTGCACGTCAGTATTTAAAGGGAGGCACGCGGGCAGTGGTCAGGGTGTTTACCTGGACGCCTAGTTTAATGCAAGGCTTAAGAAGACACGTGTTATTTCGTTAAAAATTAGTTGTTATTTTTATGGTCACATATATTCTGTTCCCATCACTAATTATGGACAAAGGTAAGAGGAGACTGCAGTAACTTTGACGCACACTTGCTGTGGGACATTGTGTTTTAGTAGAATGGAGCTGGCTATAGAGGCAGAAAGGCTTGATTGACAGCTGTGCCTTTCAATGGTTTGCCATGATTCATCATGACTTCAGCATCTAAAGTAAACAATGGCACCAAAATCGGTTCAGGGGGCTTGTGGGAAAGAAAATGCACTGATGCAACATGTGGAGACTGTGTCAGGCTGCGTAGTAAATGTAGAAGTACATTCTGTGCGTTATAGTGTGTGCGCGTGTGTGCGAGTGTATGGTTTTATGCTGTAGTTGTGAAAACAATTCTGGATTTTTAATTAAACACAACAAATAATCAGACTTACTTTGTTAATGATTTTAGAGCCACGAAGAACATCAGGCTGTGTGCAGCAAAACAAGTATATGATAGTGTGTGTGTATGTGTGTGTATGTGTGTGTGTGTTTTATGCTGTAACTATGAATGCAAGCATGGGCTGTTAATCAAGCCAGTTTTTGGTTTGCAAATGGTTTTGTAACATTGTCCATGATTTTAGAGCCATGAAGAACATTACTGTATTAGTCGTTGCATTATTATTTGCATTCTTATAAAATTCTTAGGTATATAATTTCTTATATTACTTTTTTTTCTTCAGTGGGTTGAGCCCCCCTTTCTACCATTTTGTCCTTGAGCAAGACGCTTAACTCTCAGGTACCCCGGGGAGACTGTCCCTGTAACTAATTATTGTTTGTCACTCTGGATAAGAGTGTCAGCCAAATGTCCCATTTTCCCTTTTACAAATAAACCGACAAAACACTGAAACTTTAAGCGATGTCACAAAAAATGACAGAAGAAAAATACATCATTTTAAAAGAGCATGCGGATGAATGACGGCTCAGCATAAACACAACTTCACCATCATCCATCCTGACATGTTCTGAACTGTCTAGGTAAAGAACGCACCACTATGACTGAGTTCTGGAAGGAACATTCTCAGCATGCTACAGTAGAGGAGATGATGCTGGACTCCAATGCCCGGGTGTTGACCCAGCACGAGTTGCCTGAGATACTGGAGCTCCTGCCCAGCCTGGATGGCATCAATATCCTGGAGCTGGGTGCTGGCATTGGGTTAGTGAGCTCCTCGTAGACACATGCTACATGCCAAAAATATGGCAACAACAAATTATTTCAAATCGACATAGACATTTTTATTGACCGCTAGCGTATCAAAGTTAACAAACAAACATTTTTCTAAGGTATTCCACTGCTTTAATGCTTTACATGGAAAACACATTTACTCTCTTTTTTGATACACTGAACATTTTTGTATTATAAAGTTTTAATTTAACAAACCTGATTCAGATCATCAAGGCTTCTGGTTCCTCTGAGTATGAGAATCAGGTGTGTATAAGTAGAGCTGTAGTAATCCTCTGCAGGGGAATCATTCAGAGTAAAACCAGTTAAGAAATTAAGCCTGTGATATTAAGGGGTTGACTTATTGGACACACAAGTGACTTATTATTATCCCATTATTTCTTAGATTTATTATTCTGTAACTACTAGGAAAATAATTTGTAAGTAACGAGAGTGTGGTACTGTAGTATATTTTAAATTGATTACATTTTCTAGACCTACACTATTCAGTCCAGCTTCGGCACTCATGTCTTAAGCTGAAATTCTCAGCCAGAGTAGCCTAATCAGACTTTAATCACTATGTGTAATCAGATTAGTGGTTCTTTTTTATTATGTAAGATCATGGAGCCATGGTGTACACAGTGGTAGATGTTACATCCATAGAATAATATTGTGTAAAACAAGATTGCGTGATAACATCTCAATGATGTATGTTTGTATGAAATTGACAGAAGATGTCTCAGTATTCCGTAAGTAGCAAGTTTTCTTCTTTTAGCAAGACCATTTCTTCATTTAATTCATACGTCACATTAACTGAACCGGAATTAAATTTTTAACACTCAATAGTCTGTTTTGATGCTTGTTGTGGTAACGGCCAGTATTTATTACAATTAACATTTAACAGTGTGTCTTGGAAGTCGGCAAAACTGTGAATGGATTCTAAAAGTATTCCTAATATTAGCAAGTTGGACATCTTTAATTATTTTAGCCCCTTAGAATTTGAGATATTACTTTTGTTTTTCTATACGTTTCAAATGTTATGTTATTAATAAGTTATAAAATGGGTTACAAATGTTAATCTGATTTACATTATGTGTCAAAGTTTAAGTTTGTTCTTCTGATATTTTCCTGTTTGTTTTAGTGTAAAAAAAAATTGAAGTAGCCAAACCTAACTACAGACGTATCAAAGGACAGAGTATTTATAGAGAGTAGTTGTAAAATATTTACTACCATAAAACTCTGTGTATTAACCTTTAGTGAGGGCACTTATCAGTAACTTGTATGACTAAAAACAGGGAGTATAATTTTGTAGTATAACCCTGACCAGCTGATAAGGCTGCTGCATGGTCAATATTTATTAACACAGATCAGACCCTTCAGGCAGGGAATGGACTTTTCCACCTGGTCAAGAAAACCCAAATAGATGATATGTTTAAATTCTGATTTGGTTGTATATTAACGTCTTCTGGCTCTGGACAGCTATGGGTAAAAGGTGATGCGATCAGTCACAGCTGCTGTGGTAGAATGGAGCACAGTTTAAAGAGACAAGTTTAAACATGCAGTCCTGTTTGACTCTGAACAAATCTATTTCACAATTTCTTTGTGAAATCAATAGTGTGCAGAAGGGAACAAGGTGAAATAAAAGGCTAAACTGCTTTTCAAAGTGCAGTGATCTGAAGCAAATTAGTTGTTCAATTAAAAAAAATAAGTAATATGTGCCAGGAATAATGACTCCAACACTGAGTATTGCTTATTACATGTAAAGTCAATTTCCTAGTTCTCTTTTCTTCTGTTGGTCATGTAGCATTACTGAGCAAGACCTTTAACTTTTTCAGTCGTTACACGAGACATCTCATTGGCAAGGCTCGTCATGTGACAGCTGTGGACTTTATGGAGAACTTTGTGGAAAAGAACAGAAAGGAAAACAGTCACCTAGGCAACGCAGACTTCATCCAAGCGGATGTCACACAGCTGGAGCTGCCGGAAAACAGGTGGGGAAAAGAGCAGGCATGCACATTACAGTCCACTCATCCATTCATGCCGGGTATTACAAATTCGTATTACATCTTTTACATCCTGCATTTTTTTACCCAGTGTACTAAATCAATACATGATGATATAATGTTAGTACTTCAGCATCACTCACTAGAGAGAAAGCAGCTATTTTTGCCTTGTAATGAACGGCCAGTCTTCCACCTGCCAGGTCAGAAAGTCTCATCTGCATGCCTCATTCACACTCCTAATACAGACTGATCTCTGCACTGACTCAAGCTAGAACTGTTCAGTGACAGACTCCTGCCTATGTTCTTTTGCATATTCATACTAGCATGTTCTCATGGCAACCATGAATTTTATTCTCTTTCTCAGTCATTCTCACTCATAGTTTTTGTCATAGTTCTGGTCAGCGACCGCCAGGGGTCGCTGTAAGACCACAAACTCATCCACCACCACCACTGACTCTTTATGTTCACTTAATTACTCCCCTCACCTGATCCTAGTTTAGT
>JBBKCR010071389.1:0-10106 GCA_037577295.1 Ladigesia roloffi | reverse complement strand
TACACACACACACACACACACACACACACACACTCTCACACACACGCTCACACACACACACACACACACACGCACACACACACACACACACACACACACACACACACACATTGTTTCTCAATATTCCCCTCCTTATGTATATTACTCTCTCTCCCTGTCTATTTTCCTCTCTGTGTCCTTCTCTATTTGTCTCTCTCTCTATATATTTGTCTCTCCCTCTCTTTTTCTATATTCCGCCCTCTTTTTCTTTATTTCTCTCTCTCTCTGTATTCCTCCTGTTTCTTTGTTTGCCTCTCTATATATTTCTATCTGTTTCTCTCTCCATTTATATTTGCCATTCTATTTTTCTTTACTCTTAGTTTTTCTCTATATTTGTCTTTCTCTGTATTTCTCTCTCTTATTCTGTATTCCTCTCTCTTTTTCTATATTCCTTTTTCTCTTTCTATATATTTCTCTCTCTCTCTCTCTCTCTTTCTCTCTCTCTCTTTCTCTCTCTCTCTCTCTCTCTCTCTCACTCACTCACTATATTCTCCACTCTTTCTCTCAAGCTGTTAAAGAGGACACTGGAAAACACAAAGTTATATTACATATGTATTATCAATTCTCTTTATTTCAAAGCTATGCTTTTCTTTAGTGGTCTTCAGATCAGGCTACTAGCATAAAAATGGGGGTCGTGACCAGGTTATGGCCTGGGCGTCCCCATCTGATCCCAGTTCTAAGTTTTAGGTGGTGTTGAGTCTGTTGGAGTCTTTCATTTGTAAGGTTTTTTTTTTAAGTCTGAATGAATGTCAAAAAAGCTGTCAACGACATTTGTGAAGTAGATGTTTTATTGCCTATACACTGTATAACATTGATACAATGCATTTGATCATTGTGACATATTGTAGTATACCACAGGAAGTGTGGGGGGCGATATAGACTCTATTGTTTTTCTGCAAAGTAAAAAAAAAACCCACCTTGGTTGGATGGTGGCAACAAACTGAGAGAAACTCATTGTCACAATTGTTAGATTAATTGATTAGTTGTCCAATAGTTCCTATGTCAATTTTAGCATCTAACTTGCTCTCCAGGTTTTTGTCTTGGAAGGTTTTTAAAGGCAATAGTTCATTTTATCATTTAGAGTATTTTATCATGTGCCTTTCTGCACATTTTTTTCTTTCCCACAGGAGTCTGGGGTGGTTATCGACATGAGCATGAAGCAGCCCTTTCTGGAGCTCAACCGCATCCTCGAAGCTTTAAGAATGCAGGACCTCCGGCCAGCACTAGAGTATGCAGCCCTTCTTTTGCATTATTGAAAACGATGCCTAGAAAAACCTGCGGTAAATCAGAGGACAGCAGTGTGTCTGCAGTTGCAGTTTTTTTTAAAAACCAGTAGGACTGTAAGACTGGACAGTGTTTTAGATGAATTTTTAGATGAATTATCTAATAATAAGCCCTTCGTGAATCAAATTGGAGCCAATGTGGGTTCTAACCAGGGTGGCTTCTAGCAATTACTAACAGGGCATCAGCCTCTATAAGGCAGTGTGAATTTAAACTGTATCCTTCATTATACAACATTTGTCTGTTACAAGTAAGAATTGTAAGAAATTGTGATGCTTACTCAAAAGCAGTTTACTCAAAAAAATCTGCTGTTATAGCCTTCTTTCACAGCATATAAAAGAATTTTTTATAAGTTTTATTTTTTTTAGATCCAAATCCGTGAACAAATAGAAAAAACACTGTGGAACTTGTACTAGCGTTTTTGAAGCCGTCCTGGTCAGTCAGCATTAATTGCATGTATGTTTGTGACTAGCATATATTTTATACATAAATTATATCACACTAGAATCCACTTCTTTAAGAAAATGTTAAGGGTGATTGCACTTACAGAAGCTTATTTCCAACATTCACTGATGAATATTCAAGGCTCAGGAGCGCCATATATAAAAACTGCTGGCTAGCTTAACCTGTCACACAACCACACTTTAGTGTCCTTCAGGCGCAATACGAAAACAGAGTAATTCATCCAGGAAAAGCTGGACAGCTGCTTGCTAGCTAAATACAAGCCAAGAACAAGTGTGTCTGGGTGTTTTCTCACTTGGTCCGTTTCCCTTAAAGCAAACTCTGATCGATTAGTAGTATTTTTTACATATTCGTGAACATGGGAGCCGCACACAGACCCTCAGAAACTAACCTGACCGGGACCATATTGGGTTTCAGTCTGGTTCACTTTAATTACACTTCACGGTTTGGTTAATTCGGGCATTATGGACCCAAGTACTCCAGGTTCACTTTGACAGTTTTTGCCCTTTAGGCTTGCCGTAGGTAGATCATGTGGTACAGCCCCGGGAAACCATATCCATCTATGCAGGAAACACAACAGACAATAAAGAAATAAACAAATAGGGAAAATAAACAGATAAATAAATACATCAATATTTCTCTACATCAATATTTCTCTGTTTCTCTGCCAAGTTGCTCAGACTCATTCTTGCCCTACATCAGTTGCAGGATGAATAAATATTTGTGGAACAGTATAGAAGTTTGCTAGAGATTTTTACAGTCTACTCTTAATGGAGAAAAAAAATCAGTGGTGGCAGGTCGGATGAGGAACTGAAGTGTGAACAGAAAAAGAATTGAGGCCCATCTGAGCTGAATATGGAACTGTAATATTCGCCAATAATAAGAATATTTGGAGAGTGGTGGTTGTTCACACTAGTAAAATCACTTATTTCTGATCGGCGTAACTGTGGTTGGTCTCACTTACTCCAAGTTACAACCCTGAATAGTGATTTGCACTGTAATTACACCTTTAATCTGTTTTGTTGTGTGTAATAACCTGTGTGTTCTCGTTGCTTGTGTGTTGTCTCTGCTAGGTGGGCAGTGACAAATCGACAGAGGCTGCTAGATCTGAACAGCAGTCTAGAATTCAAACTCCACAGGCTCTACTTCATCAGTCTTCTGAACGGTGGTGTGGACAACCAGCTGGAGGCGCTGCACTACGCCAGACACTTCCAGCCCTTCGCTACACAGCACCAGAGAGGTGAGTCTGGAAGAGGGCCCCGTTATTGTGTAGCCCTGGCGGCACACTGTCTTGATCTGCGTTGTTTTACAGGTTCCTTCACTCAATATCAGAGTTAGAAAACTGAGGAGGAAATTGCTTATGTTACGATTGCATAGAAAGTCCTAGACAAGAATTATATAAAAAAAGAGGCATTAATAAGAGCCATTCGCTTTTAAACCGAATGAGCAGTTTCTAACCTTTATTTAACCAGGTTAGTCTCATTGAGATATAAAATCTCTTTCAAGATAGACCTGGTCTTGACCCAAGTTATACTTCTAGTGGTGTTTTTAAGTTTCAAAATTCAAAACTTTTATGCTGCTAGTTTGCTTGATTTTAGAATACTTTTGAACATGCATGAAATGTGTCTGATCAAACACTCAATAAATTATTCAGTTTCTTTTTCCATTTAATTGGAGACTATATTGAATAGTGAAGATCTACTCGTATTCATGGGGTTTGATACACATTACTGTGTTGTAGTCTTGATCAGCTTATCATCTCTTTAGATTTTGCTTAGAATCACCTTGTTGTTACACAAATACTATTTTCTATTTGTCAAACTGCATCTAAAGTAACAAGGAGTCTAGATAAGAGTTTACAGCCACTCAGCATTCAGCACCACCAGTATACTGATCACCGCCCCATCATCTGAAACCATCTCCTCCTGGTTCTTCACTGGTTCCGGACTTCAGTTAGATGCTCTTTGTTCTGCTTGAATGATTCCTACTGTACAGGCCAAAAGTTTCAGTGAAGAAACTAGAATATAAAACATGTTTTCAGTTATTTCACCTTTTTTTGTTAAGGACAGAACTCCACATCTGTTCATTCATAGTTTTGATGCCTTCAGTGAGAATCTACCAATGGAAATGGTCACAAAAATAAAGAAAACACATTGAAGGTGGTGTCTCCAAACTTTTGGCCTGTACTGTACGTAGGTCACTGTGTGTCTTAACCAGCAGAAATATTCCTCTGAAACTGGTCCGGTTCAGGGACTGGACTAGGAATGAGATACTCTGAAAGTCTTTCAGGACGCCTGGAGATCTGTTCCTTGAGAATACATTAACATACAAGAAAATCTGGATTTTGGTGGGGAAAAATGTGAAGGAATGAATGGGGCGCAAGACTTTTGCACAGTACTGCCTGCCTGTTTAAAGGGGCGGTTAGCAGGACAGGGACCAGAGCAGACATCCGCGACTTCCACCGCTCCTGATCAGTGTTTCCTAGTCCTTGTTGTATAACTGTAACCTAATCCTCCTTCTGCAAATCTTTTCGGCTGGCGCCAGATTCAACTTAATAGCTGTGGAAAAAGCCTTTAAGGTGTTTTTTTAGCTTATTGCACAGCTGCTGAAACATCTGGAGCTAAACACTCATCTGAGTCTGTAATTAATTAAATCCAGAGGTGCACAAATCCTCTGCGAACAGAAAAAGAACAGCCGTTGCCTTTTTAAAATATTGTTCTCCAAAGACACTTCTCCACAGGCCAATAGCAGCCATTCTGTATCTAAACTGATGGTACTGAAGTTGTATAAGGTTCTAATTAGAGGTCGACCGATATATCGGGCCGATATTTGGCATTTTTTAATGTATCGCATCGGCCGATATCCAAGTGCACTACGCCGATTTACCCAGTATTATTGTTGCTGTGGAACACGTGGCCCGTGCTACATGCTTGCACTAAAAATTTTGATGCTGCTGTGTTTATTTTTTACAAGTAAAAGTTATTCTATTGTTAAGTTTTGTTTTTGTTATTTAAGTTTATATTTATATTTAAGTCATTATTCAATAAATGGCAAGTTGAGAAATTTTCTGTATTTATCTTTGTGTTACTAGTGTCATATTTTACCTCCAATAGAGGGGGAAACATTCGATTTCTAGGCAAAAAAATATTGGCATCGGCTACTGAAAAACCCATATCGGTCGACCTCTAGTTCTAATGTTCCAGTTTATCTCAGTCTGACACAGTTTATGGCCGGTCGTCCCAAAACCGCGTCAATGGAGTCGAACCGGCGGACAGTTTTTCTGTCTGAGACGCTTTTGTTATTGTGCTCTTTTATTATTTGTAGTCTTGTTTGTGTGTTGAATGTTGAATCTGCGTTCTTTATCCGCGTGATGAGAACCGAACACAGAGAACTTGTTAATGACGTCCTGGATCTCCTTCACCTTTCTCTCAGAGTTAAAGATATACTTGCTGGAGTTGTAGAAAACTAACACTGATATTTAACTTAATCCTCATCCCAGTTGTTGTGCAGTTTGTGTCTCCGCTGTTGTTGTTTTTTCATCATGGTGTTTTTTTTTTTTTTGGACCAATCAGCAAGCAGTGATGCAGTCAGCTTTTTAGCCTTGCCATCGAGCAGCTCGGGTTCGGGTCACTTTATTTGTAATGGAGTAACATTTGATCAGGGAACAATTCATTGTTCCATTGGGAAAAGTGCAATAATGTGTGTATCTGTAATGCAGGTCAACTAAATGGTGTCTGAATGTGTCTGTTTCTCCTGTGTAGATATTCAGGTTTTAATGGGCAGCCTCGTTTATTTGCGCAACGGCATCGAGAACTCGCCCTACCGGAACCTGCTGGAGACCAATCAGTGGGCAGAAATCTGCAACATCTTCACCCGGGACGCCTGCGCTCTGCTCGGCCTGTCTGTGGAGTCGCCCCTCAGCGTCAGGTCAGTACGACACAAGCTTACTCCTAACTATGAACGAAAATCTGTGCAATAAAGCCAGTTTCCTTTCTAAGGTGAGAGAATCTGCAACAGTGCAGGTCTGACTCCTATTGACTGGTTGTTGGTGATGTAGAGTCGAATTCTAGACTGTTCTTTAACTTTAAATGCATTCTTTACTGTTTCAGTACTTCATAGCTCTTTAAATATTTAACACTCATCTGGTGATCAACATTATAATTATAATTAAGCTTTTTACGTCCATAGTGATGAGTACGAATATGGCTTTTCTGACCGATAAAGGAACTTAGATGGTGACTAGGTTGTAAATGTATCTCCTACTAAAGAATGTTAAGTGTGCTTTAATAGATATTAATTGAGTAACTTGCAAAAGTCACAAATCTCAGTCCGCAAAATGACTTTTGACCAGGAGTGTGTATAATAACGCTAGGATGACACATTCTGTCAAGCTGTTCTATGTGTTTTCAAATAAGGGATTTTGACAGGGCTTTCAAGTGGGATATCTATCTAGAGTGCAGAAGTTCGGTCAGGTTTCAGCCTTAGGGTACGAATCACTGACTGACCGGCATTGTTGGAAGCGTTGGTGTTGGTATTTTGATATAATGAGGTCTTTCTGAGACGAACTGCATTTTGTGTGTCGCTGTGTTGTTTTTGTTGGTGTTCCTGCCTTTGTTTTATTATAATAAAGCAGAAGCTCTGAATCAGAGTAGGCATGGGCTGGTATAAGATTCTGACGGTATGGTAACCTTTGCTGTTAATTGATCTATAGATCAGTCAAAACAACATTATTGTTTACATTTATAAGACTGAGCGTTAACTTCAGCATCTGAGAAGGTGTATTTTTCAAAATTAAAGTGAAATTCGTCCTCTCAGCTGCAGATATGTAGACCGTGAGATGAGACGCTTAGGGTACATCCACATAAATAAACTATAATTATAAGCTTTTTAAAAATGTGCAATTTAGGATATCGTTAGTTATCACTCATATCATGACTATTATCTGGCAAGCTTGTTGCTGAGGATACTTTCTTTAATTCAGATGCTGTTAAACCCTGCCATTATAGCTCCAGCTTCCAACTTAAGAACCAGTTTAAACACAGCATATGATTGGACATCCCTCCTGTTGCGTATTTGGCCCATAAGAGGTTTAACAATGTGAAACTGGCACTGAAAAATAGCTGTTAGTTGTAAAAAAGTAGCAAATGTTGGGTGGGTGTCTACAAACTTTTGGACACGTTAGTGTATGAGGCTTATGAAACACTCTTGCTTTGCATAATGAGATTTTATCATGAAAGCCGCCCGGATTTGTACACCACGCTCTAAATCGCTGACCTGAGCCGCAGCCAGCGGGGAGATGCGGTCCGGAGCGGTGGGCGGGAACTGTTACATCACATGACCCACTCCTCCACTCGAGTCAAGAAACACGGGAGCGGCGCCGCCCACCACCCGGCGTGGAGTCTCATTTCTGACCCGCAGCCGAGAGCTGCGTGTGGGTCCTCACACACCTGTGAAATGTCTTGTTTTTGGACCTCATTGGTGCTTGTGTGTGTTCACACAGAGGCTGTAGTTTAGGCAAGAGAGTGGCAGTAAGGGCTGAATGATACTCAGTAGAGTCTCTAACTGCCACAGTAAGGGCTTAATGATACTCAGTAGAGTATCTAACTGCCACAGTAAGGGCTGAATTATACTGAGTAGAGTATCTAACTGCCACAGTAAGGGCTGAATTATACTGAGTGGAGTTTCTAACTGCCACAGTAAGGGCTGAATTATACTGAGTAGAGTAGCTTTGTGATATTCTTACTTTTATGCAGCCTGAGGAACAAAATCAAGGCATTTTCCATTTGAATTAAAGTTTTTTTCTGGATTTATTTAAATCTGGATTTCTGTACGTCAGTTTGTACTGTGGAGTTTTTTGATGTCAGAATTTGAGAAATGAAAGTCTGTGCTGTTTCATGAAACATGAAACACAAGCATTTAACAGATATATGGGCAGATATTGTGACTTGGTATTCTGTATTTTTACAGTGATTTTCAGTAAAGAATCGGAATCTAAATAGTATCTCTGAGATTTTAATGTAAGATAATAATGATTTTAGCCACTGACCTGGTCATCCTACTTGGTTGTTTGGTTCATGTTCTAGTGCAATAGTGCAATACTGTTGTGAAATATAACACAATAGTTCTGCTAGTCATTCATCATTATCCGAATCATGTGTCTGAGTGACTTGCTTATGCAACGACTGCACAGATGACACAATATTTAATATATAAAGTAAAATTAAAACTCTCCAGAAAATATTTTGTTCTAAACACTACACTATATCCACAAAATGTGGTGCTCAGTAAGAGAGGTGGACATAAATAACATGGATAAACTAGACTGCATTTCCACAGATAAAATGCAAAATGTGCTTCCTCAAAAATGCAGCAGTCGGCTGACCCTTGATAATCATAAAGAAACCGCCGACAATAACAATAAGGGACTTTCCCATTACAATGAGTGGAGGCCGAATGGGGCAGTCCCTTAACTAGAAAAAATAAAATTTCTGGAGAAATTTTAAAAGGGACTGCCGCCAAGACACCAACTGCGGGTTCCCTACCAACCATCTCCTACATTATATAGTGCATTCGTTAGCATTAATATGGCATTAACGTTAGTGTAGTGCTAGTACAGCACTAGAACTACTGTCCTGCTAAAATTAGCAGCATAGTGCTAGCATTAGCATTAACATGGCATTACAATAATCATAGTGCTAGCATTAGCATAACAATGGCGTTAGAATTAGTATAGCCGTAGCCTGGTATAGTGGGTGTGACAGGGGGAGGAGTTATAGAGTGATTAGTGGGTGTTTCTGAGGGGGAGGAGTTAAAGAGTCTGATAGGTGGGTGTGTGTGACAAGGGGAGGTGTTAGTGTCTGATGGGAGGGTGTTTCACAAGGTCACAAAGTTATAGGGTTTGATGGGTGTGTGTGACATGGGGAGGAGTTATAGAATCTGATTGGAGTGTGTGTGTGACATGTGGAGGAGTTATAGAGTCTGATGGGTGGGTGTGTAATGGGGAGGAGTTATAGAATCTGATAGGAGTGTGTGAGTGACAGGGAGAGGAGTTATAGAGTCTGATGGGTGGGTGTGTAATGGGGAGGAGTTATAGAGTCTGATGGGTGGGTGTGTAATGGGGAGGAGTTATAGAGTCTGATGGGTGTGTGTGTGACATGGGGAGGAGTTATAGAGTCTGATGGGTGTGTGTGTGACAGGGAGTGGAGTTATAGAGTCTGATTGGTGGTGTGCTGCCGCCGCTAGGGTGCAATAGCTCCACCGCCCCACTAGGAGGAGAAAACGCGTTGCATATTCAAGTTTCTCTGTCAGGAGTTGATACCAGCACGCAAGTTGTTGGCTCTGAAGTTGGCTGCACTGGGCCAGACACATATGCTTGTAAGTAAGATTGTATTCTGTGTTCATGTTAAGCATATGAGGTAAAACGGTTTGTGTAATCTCATATTTAAAGCTAGCATGTTAGCCGCACTGCCTATGCTAATTGTGTTTGCTAATTGTGTTTTTCTATTATATGTTAGCGTCAAGCTAGCGGGACTGAAATTAACATGTCTTCATGTACTATTCTTATGTTTGTAGTTTTACGGTGCCTTCATTAGGAAGACAGATAAACCCTGAAATGACAAGTGGAATCTTTTGCCTCTCTGTTTGTAGAACTGTTTATTTATCTGCCAAACCGAGCTTTGTCAGACTGGGCATCCTCCTACAGGGAGGGCAGAATAGGTGGGTCTGTGACAGGGAGGAGTTATAGAGTCTGATGTGTGGGTGTGTAATGAGGGAGGAGTTATAGAGTTTGATGGGTGGGTGTGTAATGGGGGAGGAGATATAGAATCTGATGGGTCAGAAAAAAAAAGCACAGTATTAAACATTGGATTGAGGACAGGTGTGGGCCTTCGCCATTGGATATGTATGTCAGAGGGTCTTTGAGAGAGCAATCGTTTGTTTAAAGTAGCTCTAGGCTTTTGACTTGAAACAGAGATTTGATGTTTCTGGTATAAACTGACATATGACCTGGCAGTTCAGGGCTTGAGCTATGAATTGAGTGTGTGTTGTGTGTTTTGCAGTTTTGCGTCGGGCTGCATGGCGCTGCCTGTGCTGATGAACATTAAACAGGTAATCGATCAGAGGCAGTGCAGCGGTGTCTGGACACACAAGGATGAACTTCCCGTAAGTCAGACGCTCGTTCTCTTGTGCTCTTTGTGTGTATATATATGTGTGTGTTTGTGTATGTTTGTGTATGTTTGTGTATGTTTGTGTGTGTTTGTGTGTGTTTGTGTGTGTTTGTGTGTGTTTGTGTTTGTTTGTGTTTGTTTGTGTGTGTTTGTGTGTGT
>JBBKCR010071379.1:0-10106 GCA_037577295.1 Ladigesia roloffi | reverse complement strand
TGTGTGTGTGTGTGTGTGTGTGTGTGTGTGTGTGTGTGAGAGAGAGAGAGAGAGAGAGAGAGAGAGAGAAAGAAAGAGAGAGAGAGACATTGTATTTATGACTTTGTGGGGACTAAGTATCCTTATAATGACAGAAATAGCAGAAAATCTGTAGAAGAGGTGACATTTATCTGGTCCACACAAGGAAGTATTTTAAAAGTTAGTTTATGTGTAGTGTCACTCAAGTCATAGGAATAACCTCACATATATTAATATAATATAACTCAACACTTCACCTGGAGAAAGCAACCAGTTGAAAGAGAGAGAGAGAGAGAGAGAGAGAGAGAGAGACTTAATTGTTTGCTAAGTAATAATCAAAAAAGTCTTTGAATCTTTTGTTATCCAGAGGTTCCTTACACTCACATATCTGCACTACAAATAAACACTGAAAAGAAAGTAAAAATAGAAACTGCTTTTGCATTGCTTCTTGTGTTCAAAACATGACATAACTGGGACAAAATCTTTCCCTCAGGAGCGTGTAACATTTCTCAGTATCTATCAGATATGAAAGTGTTCACTCAAAGGATCTTGAGGGAGCCATAAGTGGCATCATTCTACAAAAAAACCCTTTTTAACTAAGAAACTAAATCAATCAATCTTTTTCTGCCATTAGGATTCTCAGGAGGTTGCCATTAAAACTCACTCAGTGAGATTAACAGCCATTGATTTTTTAAATCATTTTAGATTCCCACAACAATCAAATAGTCCATTTAACTTTCCATACTTGCCTTTTTTCACCCCTAGTTCCATTCTATCTTACCTTTGTTCCATCCATGGTGTTCCCCCTTCAGCAAACATGAGCACTTAAAAATATCGGTCTTCTAATCTGAAAAAAAATTAAGATCAGTTTTATTGATTTCCCATTAAAATGGCCCTTAAAATCTTTTCAGGTTTCAGTTTCACAAACAAATTATATCTTTAACAAACAGGCCAACATAATCTAAGTATTATATTAAGTCTCTCCATGTTTAGTCTTCCACTTTCTTAACGTCTGTTGCCACATTATCCAATCCACCCTTCCAATTTTGAACCACACCAGTTACAGCTGTGTCCCCTCAACAATCCCCCGATGAATTCCCAGAGCTCTCATTGACATTACATTCCTCCTCAGAAAAGACCCTAACATTCACACCATCTATCCAAACACACCTCAGCTGCCTCATGCTTTTTCTACATCTAAACTGGGTAACAAAGTGATTAGATGAGGTAACCCCTTGCATTAGGATGGGGAAAGGAAATAAGTGGGAAATGCTGTGTAGGAAAAGTGATTAAAATATGCAGAGAATATGGGAAATCTGCAAGACCTGTAGACCACCAAAGTAATCATCAGATAACCACTCACAGGGAAAGAGAAAAAAATGGCATTTCCCTGTTTCTTCAAATCAGAAACATCTATAGGCAGGCACCAGAACCCAACTTTGAAAATGCTTCCTGCATCCATGGCGAGAAGACGGCTCAACCCTGTGGATTTGAAAGGGTGCATGGTGTAAAGAAGCCATTACTGAGAAAAGGATGCTTTGTGCTGGAATACTAAACCTGGACATCTGAGATGAGGAGCAAGGTTTTGAGGGCTGGTTTGTGTGAATTTATAGTTTGGATTGTATGGATGATGAGAAGCAGAACTTTTTGATGTGGAGATGTTGCTAAGAATCACTGAAAAAAAGAAAAAAAACTAAAAGCACGTCTCCTACAAAAAATAGAAACTGTTATGATGGCTGGGAATGGACACACTAAATACAGATAAAACTATCTTACACTTAGCTGATAAAGCCTCTGTGTAATTTCGTGTCAATTATAAACTTAGGAGCCACAACAAAATCACTGACAAGTAAAGCGATTATCTCATTACAATGGCACCTGTCAAGGGGTGGAATATGTTAGGCAGCCATATATCAGTCAGTTTTTGACATTATTGTCTTTGAAGAAGAAAACATTAGCAGGCATAAGGATGTAAGCTAATGTGACACAGACCAAACTGTGGCCAGAATATCAAAAAACAACACGTCTTGTCAGGAGTTGCTCTTATGTAGTTGCTAGTCTCTGGAATGAAAATCAGTGCAGGCTTGCTCATATGGTCTAAAACCCCAGAAGAGCTACTGTATGGAAAACGTTCATGCTGGACATCTGAACTGGACTCTGGAGAAATAGAAGAAGGTGGACATATTTTGGTTTGCATGAACAATACTCCCTAATGACGGATCACGGATTGATCACTCATCTGTCGGATGTGATGGACAAATTATTCTGAGCCATGGAAGCATCTTACAGGATCTGCTGCTAACATCTTGGTGCCAGATATCACATCAAAGGTCTTTTGGACTCCATATGTCCATGGATCAGAATTGTATTTGCTGAGTTGTGTTGGCATAGTAGTTTTAATGTTATGGCTTCTCCCAGACACTGAAAAGTGAATAACGTGCTTAATGGCTGTTGAATAGAAACTAAATGAATGACATGGTGGTCTCATTTGCCTAATGTAATCATTGTCTTCTCAATCCAACATGTCAGTCTAGCCACTGACATTTCTTTTACCGTATGAGTCCTCCATTATTATTCCTTATTGAAATCCCACATTTACATCCTCCCCCTCTCTTCTGACTTTCTCCATTTTGACTCCATCTTTCCCTCACTCTTCTCTCCATCTCCACTCCAACGATCATTCATCCCTGCTCCGGTACTGATAACTGACAGTGTGGTTGTCATTACTGGCTCATTTAATTGTCTGAACTATTTGAAAGCATTTTTCTCACCCCAGCAGCTGCAGCCTAGTCCAGAGCAGCCCTATTGTGAAACAGGCTTTCAACAGACATGAAGTCCAGCATATGTTCACGCTATGTGATGTTTGAAGATCACATGTATTGGATGGGATTTGTGCTCAAATGGGAGTACACACAAGGGAGCACTCGCATTTAAACAGAAAGCATGCTAGTGGATTTCACTCCATTCTGTATATTAATAGTTTCCATAATATTTGCCTTTGCTGTGTTGAAATCACAGAGGGCTGAAGGCAGAGAAGTTACTGACTTAATAATCAGTGATGGGTTTTCCACTGAATTTGCTCCCAAAGTCCAGCATTGCCAAATTGTCTTGTAAATCTCGGTAGTGAACAGTAAAGATGCTTAATTCGTTAATCATGACAGATCAGAGTCCATCTGTCCCTTCCCAGCCCAAGTCATCACAGACGCTTTTAGAATCATTATAACATTAATGACCACCTCAAAGATGTGATGATATATGGATTATCTAACCTTTTTTTGGCCAAAGATTATACAGTGATAAAAAAAAAAACATGTCCCCTTACACACTTCAGAAGTTTAATTATTTGTCTGTGCTCATTATCTAGTTCACTGATTTGGTATTTAAATGAAAGACACTATGGCTGTATTTGATCATTATCAATACAAATATGCAACAACTTGCTTGTCTGAGCATACTGTGATCATCGCTTGTGCTTAAAGAACATTACACAGTATAAGATACAGATGGTGTAAGAAGTTATTTAAAAAATACATGAATTAATATGTGGAATACTTATCATGTGTTGTAAAAAGGACTTTGAGGATTATGACTATCTATGTTGGCTAATGATGAGTGTAGGATGTTGATTCATGTCAAAGTTCATAGAATATGATATCTAAAAAATCTCAAGAGAGAATAAGCAGTGCTTGTTTTTCAGAATTAAAAATAAACAAGTTTTGTTCTTTTAGTTTGCACTGCAGATACGAGGCTAATGCAACTAGCAAGTAGAAACTTCAATAAAACATCTGACTGCATAGAAGTTTTCATCACACTCCTTTAAAAGAATATTTTGTCCTGTGTGTAGATATAACTCAGGTACAGCAGCCCAGATCATCACGGCTCTAAAGAAAAAACATTTCATCATAATTTCAACACAGTATTTATTATCTCTTTAACATGTGTACAACCCTGACACCAGAATGATAAATACATTGTGCAGACCCTGCATGGTATACATCAAACATACACACAGAAAACTGTGGAATAACTGAAAGTGTGTTTGACCTTGGGGAAAGAACATTACCATCCTATAGATCAAGGTCCATGCTGCCTGATAAGCCAGTCATGTCAATTTTTCATGTGGAAACAGTCATCTATACCTTTGCCTCGCAGAACACAGCAGGGCTTTTTCATTCATTATTCAACAAGCACTGTTCAGTTTTTTCTGTGTTTTTCAAATATTAAAAATCAAAATAATATACTTCTCCCTTCACCACGATTTTACAGACACATGTTTTGTAACCCTGCGAGCGAAGTGTGGAAGAATAAGGAGTCAATGAGAGGTCAGACACAGTGACTGTGTCTCTCTCCAACTCAGCTTTTGTTTGTCAGGCAAAAATGATAGGGGTCACACTGACTCGGCAGAGGAAAGGGGCAATTTTACAATTACACTTACCAGTTAACAAGCTCTATAGCCCTACCTGGCCTCCA
Source organism: Ladigesia roloffi (assembly GCA_037577295.1). Lineage (NCBI taxonomy): Eukaryota > Metazoa > Chordata > Actinopteri > Characiformes > Alestidae > Ladigesia > Ladigesia roloffi. The sequence goes on along the minus strand of JBBKCR010071379.1, from coordinate 5,618 downwards.
AGCTTCACATTGTCCTGGTGTGCTGGAGACACAAAGGCTTATATAACAGCCTAGCTGCTTTCTCAGAAAGCAAGACTGGGGCTTTCCAGTAAATTTGTACTCTCTCTCTATCTTTCCTATTCTTTCTTATCCTCTAGTCCCATTACTCCTTCCTCATATCAGTCCCTTGTGTTCTCACATCCTGTTTCTTAGCCCATTATTTAAAGCTCCCTTTATCTGTGTAATTTTTACTCCTTTTAAACAAATCCTATCACATCTGGTCTGCCTTCTATTCATATTCCATTCATCAGTTTAATTAATATCCTAATTCACTCCTTTTTTCCATCTTATTACCAACATCTACCAGAAACCCTCACTGCCACATCTAAGGCTGCAGCTAAATTCAGTACAGGTGGCAATACAAAACTGTTCTAATACATGAGTTAAAAGAAATGGTTTGTTTGTTCATTTTAAGTCTTCTGCAGAGGACACTGTTTTTGCTTCTTTTGCTTTACTCAGTTAAGTTACCCTGCCAGCTCTTGCTCTAACTTAAAATAGATCCTAGGTTTTCCTGTTATGTTATTTGTTCCACTTTCTGTCCCCAGACCTCTACATCAGAAATGGTGAAATGTTGTTTATATATATAGTACTGGAATCCAGCTGCAACACTGAACACATCACCAGTAGTTACACTGTTGTTGTAGCCATTGTGACATTATTAATGTGTAACTACAGAGTTATTACCAACACTTCACAAAACTTGGGACTGTTTTATTTAATCACACATACTCAAACACACACACGAGTTTAGGTTCTCTGCCCAAACCAGACATGGCCCGAGCCCAGGCCGGGCTGGGCCGGGATCAAGCATTTGATTTTTTTCATCATTACTGAATTCGCCTATTTGGTTGAGGAGCTATGCCAAATTATAAATATATGAATAATTTAGCAAAGTTAAATTGCTGTGTGTAATGCGCAGCAGTGCTCTAGCTCCAGCCACTGGCACACATTACACCGGTCCTGCTGTGCTGTACTGTGCAGAGCTTAAAGTGCATCATGGAGTATGAAGGCGTGAAGAATAAAATAAAAATGTGACAATTAACTTTGAGCAAGTTTGGAGGAAAGTCGGAGGTATGGAACTATTTCCAGCAAGTCATGGGCAGGGACAACATATGTGTCTGGTGTATTTCCTAAAAACTGTTGTGGATTTGTCCTGCGTGGAAGGAGGAAGGTACGCCCAGCCAGTTTCACTCATGATATAAGTACTTTATTTACAAGAAAACAAGAAAGTACAGCAGGTAATGCTCCACACCATGCCTGAGGACCGGAGGTCTTAAATACAGAGTGTAATCATTGGCTAAGGATCCTCAGGTGTGGGTGGAACATGATTGGTCTGGTTTTGACCTCTTGAGGTTGTAGAGAGGAACTGTGACAGAGCCCCCCCCCTCAATGGCGCAACCCCGGGGAGCCGAAACAGACCCACCACAACAAAAGGGAGGGCGGGCGAGGGAATTCGAAAGTCACTCTTCCAAGGGAGAGGTGGGAGAGGAGGAGAAGGCAGCGGTCTCCACACAGAAAAGAGGGCCGGAGAGGATGCCACGGTCACACATAGGGGAGCCGACCCCTTAGAATTTGAATGCAGTCCGTGGACCAATAAAGGTCCAGTAGACCAGGCATCTGGTACAGGAGCTGATGAATGGTCAAGAGTGGGATCGCCCTGTGCGGAAACCCGTGACAGATCAGGAGTGGGATCGGCCGGTGTGGAGACCGGCAGCTGGTCAGGAGTCGGGTCATCCGGTGCGGAGACTGGCGGCTGGTCAGGAGTCCGGCCGTCTGGTGCGGAGACCAGCGGCTGGGCAGGAGTCGGGTCACCCGGTGTGGAGACCGGCGGCTGGGCAGGAGTTGGGTCGCCCGGTGCGGAGACCGCCGACTGGGCAGGAGTCGAGGATGAGGAAGGTGCGGTGACAGCTGCTGGATGGCCTGGAGGCGCTGGGACGGTCTGGAGGTGCTGGGAGCCGGCTGGCTGGACCCGGAGGAGCAGGACGCCGGCTGGCTGGACCCGGAGGAGCAGGACGCCGGCTGGCTGGGCCCATAGCAGTACGCCGGCTGGCTGGGCCCATAGCAGGACGCAGGCTGGTTGGGCCCGGAGCAGGATGCGGACTGACTGAGACAGGAGCTGACAGGGGACTGACCGAAACAGGAGCTGACAGGGGACTGACCGAGACAGGAGCTGACAGGGGACTGACCAAGACAGGATCTGACGGGACTGACCGAGACAGGAGCTGACAGGTGACTGACCGAGACAGGAGCTGACAGGGGACTGACCGAGACAGGAGCTGACAGGGGACTGACCGAGACAGGAGCTGACAGCGGACTGACCGAGACAGAAGCTGACAGGGGACTGACCGAGACAGGAGCTGACAGGGGACTGACTGAGACAGGAGCTGACAGCGGACTGACCAAGACAGAAGCTGACAGGGGACTGTCCGAGACAGGAGCTGACAGAGGACTGACCAAGACAGGATCTGACAGGGGACTGACTGAGACAGGAGCTGACAGGGGTCTGACCGAGACAGGAGCTGACAGCGGACTGACCGAGACAGGAGCTGACAGAGGACTGATCGAGACAGGAGCTGACAGAGGACTGACCGATACAGGAGCTGACAGAGGACTGATCGAGACAGGAGCTGACAGAGGACTGACCAAGACAGGAGCTGACAGGGGACTGAACAAGACAGGAGCTGACAGCGGACTGACCAAGACAGGAGCTGACAGGGGACTGACCGATACAGGAGCTGACAAAGGACTGATCGAGACAGGAGCTGACAGAGGACTGGCTGAGACCGGATGATCAGAGAGAGAGGACACCGCACCAAAGGATTCAGAGAGGGATGAATTAGAGTGAGATAAATGATTACAAGAGGAATTGAAACGTGGTGGATCAGGGAGAGATGTGGTAGAAAGAAGCCAAGTTGAGGAGCACGGAGTGAAACTGGAAAAATTCTTAGCTGGACTGACAGAAGGCAGAGTCGGGTTGGGCAGACATTGAACAGACATGAGAGAAGACTGAACTGGGTGAGAAATAGGAGGTGTGGATTTAAGAGGTTTTTGTACCAGGCTAAGAGAAGATTTAGGGTGTGTAGGAAGGATGAGAAGCGGATCGGAGTAAAGCGAACCTGGAAAAGATGGCTGTGGAAGATGTTGGGTGAGGAGGGGCGGAGTCGAACGAGAGCTCACGGAGAGAGGCAGAGAAAAGGAAGAGCGTCTCTTGGAAAGAGGTTGTGTAGGATTGTTTGGGACAGGACTAAAATAAACTGGAGTGCACAGGACTGAACGGACCTGACCTGAACTGGTTTGGATTGGGTGTTTGCCGTGTAATGGTGTTGTTGTGTTATTGTTGTGCAAGTTAAATCACCATGACATTGTGTTAAATTATTTAGATCTTAAATAAGCTTGCTAATATTGTTTCTGATAATGTATAAGAGTCAGTAATAACTTACCCTTGTTGTTCATGCACGTCTTCAAGGGGCCACTTTACTTTCTATACTTTAATATCTATAAAATGGACAAAAGTATGAATAAGATTCTCACTGCATCATGGAACTTCTACGATTTAAAGTTGTGCTTTTGTTCATGTTTTTAACATTGTGCCCATATATACTTCTTATAGAAGCTATTTCACACAGATGGTCCATGTTCTCTGAGTTCCCATGAGGTAATGCATGTCTTTTCTTTAAACTGTTTCAGAACCAAAATGTACAGCTTCTAGAACAATTTTACATACTATTAAATAAAATATTTAACAATATTTATAAGAAAAAATATTCATTCTCATACCTGAAATGACACCTGTAGGGCCTGATTTTCACAGTCAGTCGCGCATTGTCTGAAGTCAGAAGCGCAGTCGTCTTTGGGGGAGGGGCCAGCGTGAAACGCTATAATCGCAGCAGGAAAAAATGAACGTCGTGCCTGGCCCAAAGTTCAAATGGGTTGTACTAATTGAGTAAATTAGTCATAGGTGTGTCTTGGGCGTAGCATGCAATAAACCAATCAGAGTTCACACTCTCAATCCCTTTAAATACCCGGCACATTGTCAGTGGCGTGCTGTGTATAATGCATTGTAATAGCCCACCTATCCATTTTAAAAGAGTGTATTTATTACAGTTTAGATATGATTGTTATTGCACACATGATTTCAAAAACACCATAATAACAGTGCTATAAAAATAATCTATACCATTAAACTCAGTAATGAGACGCTTAAACAAAATCTGCAAACAATGCCAGAGTGTTTTATAACTCATAGAGGCTCGATCAGGGGAGGGGTTCCCAAAGCAGCAATGATTTTCCCCGAACGTTTTCTCGGTTCTCATTCCATATAAAGTATTTTATAGGGTCAAAAAGATGTGTTCTTTCTTGTGATTTAGTTTAAACATGATTAACTACCCATATCACTGTTACTTAGCCACAACCTCCTTGAAATAAGCGTGCACGCGCATGATGGATGTAAAGACGCAGCGTATAGGATTTCAGGACTAAGCACAGCGGAGGGGGGTCTCTCACGCTAAGGGGGCTGAATCGACAACAACCCCTCTGACGTCGAGGGAGCCTTTGAGCCATTAGTTGCGAACTACAAGCAAAACTAGGGTAAGGAAGACATATAAACATATCTAACCAAAATATGAGGTTGTGATGTAGTTTCATTTTTCTTGACTACCTAGCTTGAAACGTGTATTTATTTTCCTATGTGTCCAGCACTATTGGTCAAATAGACCGTCAGTTACTTCTTATAATACTCGCAAAACTTAGTTGATTGGAGAAATCACTGATAATGAATATGTATTTTAACAATAATCATGGTGTGATGTATGTGATATACATTTGAATTTTATATTTCGAGGACTCCATAAAGTTTTCCCTCACATTAAAACATTTTTTAAATGTGCACCGCTGCTCGCTCCTGCTTATGAAAGAAGATGTGTGTGGGCGCATTGTCAACAGGCGTCCATATTATAGCCTTTGAACAATGCGCAAATGACTAAAAACGAGGTTTTTTCTGGTCAGTGGCACAATGACTTTCACTTCTCATAATATAGCAAATTCGCCCAAATAATATCTGGTTTCCCATCCCCCTCCCATCATTGTTTCTTACCACCTTCCGAAAGACAGCAAGCTCAGACTCCCTCCATGATATTGGGTTTCACTCTGAAGTTCACAGCAGTACGAAAGGAAATTGTGTTATGATTCCCCATTTGTGTTGATGTTAAGTAGGCAAGTCTCTCTCTAGAACAATTTCTGCTGCTGACCAACTTTACAGCTACAGCATGAAGCGCTAATGGCTAAAAGAGCCACTTATCTTGACATAACCTGTTACACAGAGCACAATCCAGTTTCATATGAACCCTTTTAGTGGTGCCTCCACTCTGCAATCTTTCAGACTTTTGTATGATGCACAAAGCACCTCATGACCTGTAGTCTGATTTAATGCACACACTCCTGTCATGAATACAGTTTGCCTTCAGAGGCCTCAGCATTTTATTCATACATTCAATATATTTTATTCATTTATATATGTGTGTGTGTGTGTGTGTGTGTGTGTGTGTGTGTGTGTGTGTGTGTGTGTGTGTGTGTGTGTGTGT